>JAODAL010008789.1:0-115098 GCA_025379985.1 Phyllomedusa bahiana | reverse complement strand
TTTTAAATCCAACAAGGCACTAAAGATGTCAAAATAATTAGCATGTTGGACATCACTGCAGCTGTAAAGGAAAATCTCAGCTGCTTCATTTTATTATATTGTCCACACATCCAAAGCCATGTTTAATTCAACACTTGATGCAGGGTCACAACTATAGAGGGTGGGGTGCAAAGAAAGTAGTTGCATGTGAGGCCCAAATGCTTTAAAACATGCCATCATTATAAATAATAATATTCTTTATAAATATTGTACCAACAAATTCCACAGCACTTTACAATATGGAGGGTGAAGGTACAGACAAAAGACAGACATTATACAGTGAAAAGCTACTTACAGATGAGACACGAGGTGTGAGGGCCCTGCTAATACAATCTATTAGGGTGTATGGGTGAGACAAAGGGTGAGAAGTGTTAAGTTTACAATGGTCCGGCCATGTTTCATAAATAGGGGGTAGTTTACATAAAAATTGGATGAACCTGCCACCCAGACAGTACATCTATATACAGATAAGTACCTGTGAGTGCCCTAGTGTAGGGAGTGACAGATGTGTGTGATAGAAGGTGGGGGATAGTAATTAGGAATCTTGGTAGGCGTCTCTAAGAATATGTATTTTCAGGGCACTCTTAAAACTATGATGGTTACGTTTGTGCCTAATGGTACATGGTAGGATGTTCCAGAGAACTGGTGCAGCTGTAAACTTGAGGAACCTTGGGTTCTTTCTGTATTGCGGAGAGAGGTGCGGTGTGGGACTGTGTAGTGCACCGGCGATTGAATAACTTGACAGACACCAAATTGGGATGAACAAGGCTTTTACTCTCGTCTTCCAGCGACTGTTGCTGAACATCCAGTTCGCCCGTGTCTCAGCATCCAGCAGCTTCAGCATACACACACACACGCAGCTCCCGAGGGGTTCTCCTCTTGCCCACCTCACTGCTTCTACCTGACCACTCCAGTGGCTCCTCCACTATGGCCCAGGCCTCCTGCTGAACTCCTTGCTGCTTCCCTGACCGATGCCTTCTCTCCAGACATGCACCGACTCTTGAGTGGGGACCTTTCCCCGGCCCTTCCTGATTTTCCTCTGCTTTAACTAGTAACTATATACAAGTCCATAGCCTTACAGACTTTTCCTTCTTTGCCAACCAGGGGTATCGGCCGCCCCTCCTGCCAGATTCAGGGGCCTGCTGCCTCCTTATCTCTCTCCAACTCCAACTGCCAACTCTGACTGACTCTCAACTGGCAACTGTCACCAACTGCAGCTTCCCTCTCTGCACAACCTAGCCCCCCCTTCTCATCGAGCTCGCCATCCTACTCCCTGGTTTCCCATGGAAACCCACTACTGTCAACATCCCAACACAAGTATAACTCACACAGCACGTGTGAAATCTTGGAGACGGGCATGGGAGGTTCGGATGATTGTGGCCTGTAATCTAATATCAGCAGCAGAGTGGAGAGACCGGATAGGGTGGTAGATAGAGATGAGGGAGGAGATGTAGAGTGGTGCAGCACTGTGGAGAGCTTTATGGGCGAGAGTGATGAGTTTATATTGTATTCTGTACTGAATGGGCAACCAGTGCAGTGACTGACACAGGGTAGAGGCATCAGTATAGCGGCGGGAGAGAAAGATGAGTCTGGCTGCTGCATTCAGGACAGATTGGAGATGGGAAAGTTTGCAGAGGGAGACGATAAGAAAGGAGTTACAGTAATCAAGACGAGAAAGAATAAGAGCAACAATGAGAGTTTGAGTTGTTTCCACAGTGAGAAATGGACGGATTCTGGAGATGTTCTTGAGGTGTAGGTGACAGGAGCAGGCAAGGGATTGGGTATAAATAGCACATTGTAAGTGGGGGCACTGTTACAATTATTGCTTTTGATCAAAGTAGCTACATGTTATATTTCTGACCTCTTGCTTAGATTGAAGTATCAGCTTATAACAGATGGCAAGGGCTTGCAAAACTTGGCACCTGGTACAACTTTGTCACATAAAGATACTAGTAGATAGGGTTTTCAAAAAGTTTCTTGTACTGTCAAAAGTACAAGCATATACATTGTTGCCTCATTTACTGTATGCATACTCTGTATAACTACACAATTGTGTCAATACATTAGGACCCCCAGCTAATATCCAGATTAACCATTGTGTGCAGCATGGACAGCAGCTAGATGGGCTGGGAGTGACCCAATAAAGTCCTGATAGGTTGTCACAGGTATCTGGACGTTCCTCACTACTTTATGGTAATTAACATATTACCTCCCTTTTCTCGCCCCCTTACATTATCCCTTTATTCCCATTGTACATCACTATTTATTTTTTCCTTTAGCCTACATACAGATAGATGAACTACATCTTCACCATTCATCTCTTTAGTTTCTCCCAATGTGGTAAGTCATGCCTATTGTTCTCTGGTTACCCTTATCTTGGCTCTCATGCTACTCCCTATATTCTCTAATCTCTCTTTTCTTTTCTTCTTCTCCTTCTCTTTCTTATTTTTCCTCTTCTGTATGATTCATCTTTTATATCTTTTACTATTTATGCCTTGAGATTCACAAAAGGCTACTAGCCGAAACATCGTTTATAAGGACATCTCTCTTGCTCATATAACAGAATCCCCAAATAATTTACTCTGTAAAACATTTTGTTCAGCAATACGTTTGAATTTGGTGCACTTATTTTTGTTTATGCCTCAGATTTATATTAATAAATAATTTTGCAAATACAATTTTGGTGTGCGGTGGATAAATCTTTTCCTATTCGTGGATCAGTTGATCCGTATCCACCTTGGCCCAAAAATTTCCCCTTTCCAAGTGTGGAGGACCATTAGATTAAAATCAGGGGCTCCCAACTGCTGGAGGGTCCATAGAGCCAACACCACATCCAGGGGCTCCACAGCGCTGGAGAGTCCATAGAGCCAACAATATCAACCAGGGGCTTCCACAGCTGCTGGAGGATCCATAGAGTCAACCCCACCATCCAGGGGCTCCCACAGCTGCTGGAGGGTCCATAGAGCCAACCCCCACCATCCAGGGACTGCCACAGCTGCTGGAGGGTCCAAAGAGTCAACACCCCCAACCCAGGGGCCCCAAAACGGGCTGCTGGAAGGTCCTTTGGCCCAACCCCAAAATTTCTGGGGTCCCACGTGCGGGAGGTCCGTAGAGCCAACCCTCCAATCCAGGGGCCCCACAGCTGCTGGTGGACCCAAATAGGGGCAACACCACCTTTTCCGGGGCCCCCCACACTGGGGAGGGTCCCAAGACCCAACACCCCCAATCCAGAACCCTCCCCAGTGTGGAGGGTCCATAGACCCAAACCACCCCCATCCAAAGCCATGCTGACTGAAATCCCACGGGCTGCGGGGAGGATCCATGAAAAAAAACCTCACCTTTCAAGGGCTCCACGGGATGCTTAACTGGGTTCATGTCTGAGGAATTGGGGGGAAAAGGATAGTATTTTGGAAGTTTTGGGGTCATGCTCTTAAAACCAATGCCCAGACATTTGCTACCCTTTGTAAACAGGGTTCCCATTGTCTTGTTTGAAGATAAAATCCCCCGGGGTAAAAGCCCAATCATCATGAAAGGGAATGCCATGAAAGTATTCGCCACAATATTTTAACCTCCCCACCACCAGCTTGTATTTTTCCGGGAAAAAGGTGAAAAGGTTTTTGTTCTTTATTTCCCCGGGAACACAGCAATGCCCCAGCCTTTCTGCCAATACAACTTCATTAGCAGAGTGCGTAAACTTTCTGTCTGTTCAAAAGCCCTCCACTGTAGGTGTGCTGCCCCATTTTGGGGTTGCCCCTTTTTAAATTTGTATTTAATGATTATTTTTATCGGGTTATGAAATTTTTGATATTTTTTTGTGCCATTTTGGGGCTATTGTTTGAAAACTGTTTGATGATGTAAAAACCATACTTTTTTTTCTCTTGTTTTCCCCTCCGCCTTTTCTGTGAGGCCCAAATCCCTGCTCATTGTAGTTAGTTTTCCATTTTGGTTTCAGACATTTTTTGCACAGAGCTGAGAGGGGGAATTTGTCTTGAAACTATTATTGAAAAGTTGGTTTTTATCTCAAGAACAGTAAAATTTAATACCTGAGAAACATTCATTGCATCTTTTTACTGGATTGAAGTGTTTTGCAAAAAGGGGTTAATATAGGAGTTTACAAACCTTCCATATGCTTGTAATCGAGACCTTGGGACCCATTGGGGGATTTCTCTAACATTTTTTCCGGTGGCAAAAAAGTGGGGGTTCATAAAATTGTTTTTTGGGGGTCACCGTCTCACATTCCCGGGTTTTATTTTGGTGGTGAGCTATTTGCAGAATTGGCCCTAATAATGTGCTCGGTGTGTAAATTGTATCAATGTAAATGGAAAACAAATGTTTTTTAAAAGGGAAAACAAAAATTTACTAACTTAATTAAACCTTAATACACAATAAAGAGATCACAAAAATTTTTAAAACTAAAACCCAACAATATTTTTTAATAAATATCCTTACATAAAATTTTAAGGGCCCCTTGTTCCTAAGTGTCTTTTTTGCAGGGGCTCTGTTTTCCGATACCCTTTTATTTTTTTGGGAATGTAGTACTGGGTACCTTATTGGCTTTCCCCTTTTTCCTCTGCTTTTGTAGAAATTTGGGGGTTTTTAAAACGGACTAATACATTTTTGAAGAACCTTTAAACCCTTCGGGAACTTTAAAGGGTTTTGTATCTGAAAATATTTGATAAATCTTTATAATTTCGGGATAAAAAAAAAAATTCCTTGTGTTTAAAATTTTTTCCCTTTTAAATACTGAGAAGCATTTTAAAAAGGTTTCCCTCATTTTGGATAATACCTTTTTTCTAAAAGGGCCCCCTGGCAAAAAGCTGATAAAACCTTCTCCACCCTAAGACCCTAACAACCAGCTTAATCTGTGGGGGGAAAGATGGTATGAGTTTTAAATTTTTTCTGCAGCGCCCCCAAAAAGGGGAAATTTTAAAGCATTACACTGTACCCTTTTAAATTCATAGGAATTTGTGTAATGCAAGAAGGAGAGGTCCTCCAAAGAAATAAAATACTCTTTTGCTCCCTTTTTCCTTTTGGCCCAAAAAGTTTAAAGATCCTGAACAGGGACCTCTTTTATTGGTCACGTTTTTTTAAAAAAGATGATAAAAACTTTCTTTTTAAAAGGGGAATGTGTCATCTAAAAATGACTTCTTGTTTAATCAGGGTTTTTTATTTTAAAAACACTTTTTAAAAAATTTTTGGGGGTTATTTTTTTTTTTACATTTTTCAAATCATTTTAAAAATATTTTTAATAATTTTTTAAAATTTCCTCCCAGTTTTTCCCTTGGGCCCACTAAGCCTAAAAATTAGTCGGGGTTTTTTCCTTTTCCCTTGTACGGGAAAATTTAAATTGTCCCCCGGTCATTATAGCCAAAGGGTAAAAACTGAAAGGAAGACCCCAGTGTTTTTTGTTTAAAAAAGGAACCCCCCAAAGCCCCAAGAGGAGTTTGGGCCCACATTTCCCCTCTCACCTCCCTGCCCCAGTGATTTTTTTCCCCGGTCACAGGCCTTTGCCCTAAAAAAATTCTCCTATAGAAGTAAATTGGGCCCCGGGAGTCATTTCTTGGGGGTCTTTATTTTGCTTTAAAAGCTACTTAAAGTATCTCTTGATTTGCTTTTTAAATCAGTGCAAAAAGGGCCTAGTGGTCCGGGGGAAAAAATTTTGCAAGATTTAAAAATTTTTAAAAAAATATTGAAAGTGATATAAAAAAATAAAAAAAAAACCCAAAAGATTCCCAAAAAAAAGGGTTGTTTTTAACTTTAAAAATTTGGGCCCTTAAACAATGAACTCTTTTTTTGTTGACACATTTACTTTAAAACCCCCAAAAAAACCCTCCTTTTTTGTTTTGTTAAAATTTTTAAAAAATGTTTTAGTTAGTGACCTAAGTTATAAGCAGTGGGGGTTCCTTTGCTGAGACCTGCCCCAATTGCTAAAATGAAGGGGTGTTTTTAAAACCCGAATGTGGGGTTTTTCCCAGGATTTATATAAGTCTTTAAAGAAAAACCCAAAAATGAGGGCCAAAATCCCTCACCCTGACCCACTACTGCACATTTCTTTAAGCAAATTAGTAGGGGGTTACAGCATTTAAACCCCCTTGTTTAAAAAATTTAAAAAATTTTTTTAAATTGGTGTCTGTCACCCGGAATCCCAATGATGTTTGATGTTTAGGGTGTGTCCCATATTAATGGATGGGATCAATGGGAATATTGGGCCCAGGTTAAAAACCCTTGGCCCCAATTTGGGCCAAAGTTCTAACTGTTCTTCTTTTAATGTAAAAGGGCCAAAATTTTATAAAAAAGTGTTATATTTTTGGGTTCCAAAAATTCTGGAAACTGGTGTCCCCTTCTTAGCCATTTTTGGCACAAAATTTTCAAAAGTGCTTTTGTCCTGGCAAAATGCCCCAATTTTTGGTGTACGATTGTTCAAAATTTTTTAAAACCCGGGGTTTTGCAACTTTTTTTTTTGGCTTAAAGCCAAAAAGAAAACCAACGCACCCCAATTTTTTCTTTTTACTGTGATATTCGGGTTTTATGTCTCTTTTCCTTTTAAAAAGTCTCCATACATGTAAAATTAGTTAACCCTCTTAATATTTTTTTGGGTTGAATTTACCCCTTTTGCCTTTGATGTGGGGGTTTTAAAATACCCGGAAAATTTTTGCTTCATCTTTTTTGGCCCTGGTTCGCCGATTTTTTCCCCCTTTTTGAATTGTAAAGCGGACTACCCCCCTTTGTGCTGCCCCGAACCGTTGGACACATTTATACTCTTAAAAAAAAGTGAAAAAAGAATGTGTTCTGTGTTTGGAAATTTTTTCACCCCAAAAGGTATGTAGCTTTATGTAATTTTAAAAAGCCCTGCTGTGGGACATTTTTGTTAGCTTCACATAGAACCTTTTGATGCTTACAGGTGCCCGGCCCCCTTTTATTGCTCGTCACCCAAAGAGATGGGTGAAAATTTTGTGCAGGGATTTACACGGGCTCCCCATTTCACTGTCCCAAAGGGGGACTTATTATCTGTAACTGCAGTTTAAAAGTATCATTTTTATTTTAAATTTTTAATGTTTTAAAAACCTTTCATTTTTTTATATATCTTTTTTTTTTACACTTTATGTTTTTTTACTTTTTTTAATCCCATTAAGGAATAACTAGCTTACACTTTTTTACACTTAGTAATGTTTTAGCATTCTCCTGTATGCTAATACTTTACACTATGGGAGACCTATGTGAAAGAAGGCGCTTCATAGTGAATTATCTCGGTGTATAATGCACCTGAATCTATGAAAGTGTTTTTTGTGTGATTATAAATGTTGTCTAAAGTTTATTGCACCTCACCCATGTGTTTGGCGCATTATGAAACTTAGGCGGATTAGTAATGCACCAAACATGTATAAAGGCTATAGATAGACTGGAAATAAAAGAAAAGTCATTAGAATAGCATGTCAGTGAATAGAAACTATGGTACTGATCTTGCTTGGTGGACCACAGGTCCCAGCAAGACCTATGCTGTGCTGGCTCTTGCTGTATGTAGAATAAAGGGTGAGAGCAGCAAAAATAAATTTCAGATTTAATGTAGCAAAAATCATCAGTGAGTTATTTAATGTAAAATTAGTTTAAGATTCTATTAATTTTAAATACATTTTATAGGAGATATTTTTATATTTTTGGGATATTATATATTTTTATATTAATTTTATATCATAATTTTTTATTAAATTTAAATAATTTAATTTTATATAGTTTAATAATTATCAGAAATTACTTTTTATTATTGTACTGGGGTAAGTTGAGAAATATTGGACATTTTTTGCCCTAATAGTAAATCTAGCTCCACTTTGCCTACTCAGGATCAGGCAGAGCACATTGAAATAGGTCTGCCTGTCCGAGCAGTAATGCGCCTAGTTTTATCAAACCACATTCATATATGTGTCTAATATTACAAGTATGGTGCAACACGCCCCCAGAACACCCCCTCATGTGAGGCGCATTAAAGTGTTGAGTGTTGTGAACAATGCAACTAATACATTCGTTTGGCGTATTATACATTAAAGCCTGCTTACTTTTGGCACATTTTATACCATAAAAGGGTGAAAAACCCTTTCATACATGTCTCTCTATGTGTCAGTATAACACAGGCAGCAGTCAGGGCATCACACAGTATACCCTGACAGCAGGCTTACTATGCAGACAGCTCTGGGTCTACTTTAGGTGCCCAGGGCTAATTGTGTAGACATTCTCCAGGATCCATCAGGCCCTGGGAGTCCTGGTGAGCTGATAAAGCAGGGAAATTCCTTTCCCTCAGTCCATGCCATTCACAGAGACTGCTCTAGGTAGAGAGCTGTTAATTAAAGCTCCGTTTGTACTGCAGTTGTGGCGTTGGTAGCCACAAACCCCCTCTGTAGGCAAGGACATCTTGGCATCCCTACCAACAGAGAACATGATTCGCCCGCCATCAAAAGACAGTGGTTATTGTTAATGGGCTAAATCAACCACTTGCACCATATCTCTTAGAGCTTTTGCTCTCGAAAAAAGAAAAATGTATTAAACTGTATTCACTCTTTTGTTCATCTTCTCCACCTACCTCTACTAGCACAATTGGAATTTTGGTTTGGGGTTCACTGGCTGCAGGTCAAGCAACTTTTATTTGGATTTTCTTCTTCTGCCTAAGTGAGTTAACCAAAATTTTCTTTTAGACCCATAGGAATCGAGAGATACAAAAAAGGAGGTACCCAATAGTGGAAAACATAAAGTCCTAGTCCTAGTTCTGTCCTAAACTTGTAGGTAGGTAAATTGTATTTGTTGAAGCATAAACCGAGAAGCCCCAAAATTTTACAATTTGAACATTTTTGTTTAAACTTATTTTGTATAAATGCCAATGATTTGCTTTGTGACATCTTGTATGGCTTAGTACATAATTGCCTCCAATGATCATCTCCCTACATTGTTCTTCCACTTTCAGTCTAATTATTGTTCTGAGGACACACACCATCTCACAGCAGGTTCCAGTAATGGCAGGACGGCTCCCTTGCTCCAAAATGATTTAGTAAAATGTTCAAAGGCTTTTAGATTTTGTTTTATGTTTCTTGTCCGAAGAGATCACAGTGCTATATTCTGTTTCATCTTCCTCTTCAAATCTTTTCATTTATACAATCCATAATATGGAAATTCAACATTGCATTTGGACAAGATTAATATACAGGGAACATTCAGTGTTTTTGGTACACAGGAGATGCAATACCTCACACAGCCTGTGCACAACAGTGGTGCTGTTTGTGAAGGAAAGTAGCCAGGTATTTTTTTAATCTCATTCAACCCAAGTTGCAAAATGCCTATTTGTTCATACAACCAGATCCTGTGAACTGCACAGAACATACACAACTGAGTCACAGTGTTGTCACCACCAGCATGAATAGCGGCTAGCTGGGTTGGGTGTGGCTTCATAAGATCTTTGTAGTCACAGGTATCGGGAACCATGTTGACTGCATCCCACAGCGGCTGGAGGGTGCATGGGGGAGGAGCCATAGAGCCAAAATGACCATTGAGGTGCTTCCACGGATGTTCAATTGGGTTAAAGTCTGGAGAATTATGGGCCAGGGTAATACTAGGAAGTCTTGTTCATGCTTGACCAACCAATGTCAGATCTTTCTAGCAGGTCTCATTGTCTTGCTGGAAGATCCCATACGCCCCAGAGAAAACAATCAGCACATATGAGGGTTTGTGATCTGCAGGAATGGATTCATACCCAAATCACTTGGGAATATTTTTTTATCATATTTTAATAACACCATCTCTGGATAACACCAATATTCCTTTTGTTTGACACGTTTTTGATAAACCCACATAAAATCTAATTACAAAATCATATTATACCTGTAATATATCTTTCTCCTTCCTGATTTCCTAATCTTTTGGATGTTTGTCACACTTAAATGTTTCAGATCAAAAAACAAATAAATATTAGACAAACATAACACAAGTTAATACAAAATGCAGTTTCTAAATGAAGGTCTTTATTATTGTGTTTTGTATCCACTCCTGCTTTTGGCTACCTAATCATCAGACAATCCTGATGCAAACAAAGGACCATGTCATTCTGAAGGTATGGCTTCTTCGCTATTAATCGGTCAATAATCCATCAGTATTGCTAAAGCCAAAAAGAAACCGGAGTTGATCCAAAACAGAGATGACAAGTAAATACACAAGCTGTATTTCAAAGGTGTTTCACCTTCTAAGTGAAAAAAGTAACTTTGGTACAGAGAAAAATATCCCAAAATAATAACCTGCCTATAATGGAGATGTGTGTATGTGAGAAATACACACACTGTACTTCAAAGATAGGTCACCACAATAAGTGAAAAAAGTAACTCTTCGGCACAGAGTTATCCCAAAATAAAAAATGCTGGTTCAGGAAAATGTGTGTATATGACACACACACTGTGTAGTTGAAAGGTATTTCATCCCAGTAACTATAACATCGGAAGTATTTGGCACAGAGTTCAATCTAGTGCATTTTGCTGAGAAATCCGAGTACATAAGAGACACAGTGGCAAGTGGCAGAATGTAAAATGGCTCGCCTATTTATAGGGCTGTAACATCACAGAAGCTGTCTGGTTGCTGATTGGCTGCATTCCTGCATGTCATGGCTTTGAGGGCATTCCTTTCTTTCTCTCATAGTTCTTTACCCCATGTCACACAATGTGCTCGCGTCCATTTTAGAAACAAATGATTCGTTGCCACAAATCGGCAGGAAATTTGGTTTCATTTAGAAAGGAATTTTTCTTGAAATTCGAAACGAATTCAACTTCGTCAGATTTGAATCCCTCATCTCTTGTCATAACATAAGGAAAAGTTCTTGTATATCCTTAGGGGCCGTTTACAAGGCACAGGACAAATACCGGTCGGAAATCCCAACCGGTATTTGCTCTGTTTAGGGGCCGTGTACACGGCACGCAGGGGATGGCTTTTGTCCGCGGTTTGCGGATCAAGCCCTCCCCCTTCATGCTGACTTGTTGACGTTCCGCCCAAAAACCAGGCCGAACAATGAACATGTTCTATGTTTTTCGGACCGCCGGCGGTCTAAAAAACTGCCCGGCGGAAAACCTGTGCAGTGGGGAATGTTGTATGGGTTTTCCATAAAGGTCCGTGTTAAAGTTTGACAGCCAGTTTACAGACGGCTTTCAAAACCGAAAACCGTCTGTAAATCCGGCTGAAAAACCTGCCCGTGGGAACAAGGCCTTAGGGTCAATATAGGTTGTACATGGCCAGATGATACCCTGTTTCCCCTAAAATAAGACAGTGTCTTATATTAATTTTTGCTCCTAAAGACGAGCTAAGACTTATCTTTAGGGGATTTTTTTTATTCTATGAACAATAATTCACATTTATTGTTGAACAAAACATCAGCAGTTATTAATATACTGTAGTGATTTCATCACAAACATCAGAATAAGCAGCCAAACTCTGAATTTCATAAAAAAAAAAATGCACTATGTCTTATTTTCGGGGGTGTCTTATTTTCGGGGAAACAGCGTAGTAGGAAGCTAGGATTAATAACAGTGTGATGAGGAAAAGTTCCTGTATCCCCCTTGGGTCATTATAGGCTGTATAGGGAAAGATGATAGTTACAAGCTGTTCCTATTTCCTGCTGTTACTAGAATCTTCCCTCTAAAAACTCTTCAAGCTGAGTCCTGAATATTGCAGCCAGAATACTGAGCCTGGTATCACCTGAAAGCTAAGATTCTGTCTTTTTTAATTTCAATAGAAAACTAAAACTTAACTTTAACTAGATACATATAAAAAAAAATCAGCAACATATTTATCAATACCACAATTGTAGAAGACTGTGGGAGAAGAAAACAGTATGTTCATAAAGGAATAGGCAATATTTACTCACATGACCCGAAGAGATCAGGTTCAGTCGATAGCAAGAATTGTCCAAACACGTCAACTGTTATTTCAGGTGTTAGTCCACAATTAGAGATGGGCGAATTGATTCTAACGAAGTGGAATTCATTTAGAATTTCAGGAAAACTTCGGTTCGAACGAAGTCGAAGTTTGGGGGACTTCGGGTGAACGAAGTGTGCTTTTGATTGATAAAATGGCTGCGAGCACATGGCGTTACATGGGGCAAAGCACTCTGGGAGGAAGAAGGGCATAGCCTGCATGACATGTGCAGAGATGAAGCCAATCAGAGACCGGCGGGATTCTGTGATGTCACCGCACTATATAAGTCTGGGCGCGACGCTGGGAGCTCATACCGCTGTCACGGTACTGATTAGGGAAGGTGCTGCCGCGGCTGCTTATGATAGCTGATACTAAAGAACTGATTTTTATACAGCGATTTTTGGGGGGTGTCTCAGCTTGTCTCAGAGACTGCTTCTCTTAACGTTCTATTTCTGATTTTGTGGGGTATTGGATCTGAAGTCCAGTGTGTGTCCAGTGCAGCTGCATATACATTTTAATGCTATCTGCTCACAGCACATTGAATATCCAAGGGTGATCTAAGCCTGTTCCTGTTGTATTCATTTAAAGAAACAGTGTTTTTACAATACAAATACCACTTCATTTTTGGCTGCTCAATTCTTTTGCGCAATTTACATCCAGGGGTTAATTAAGCGTTGTTCTGCTGCTGTGGTGACTAAAAGAAAACGTTTATTTCACCGCCAAAAAATACATTTTTCCTGTAGCATAATTCACAAGCGAAGGTTAATTACAAGTTTTCCTCTTGTTGTGTAGCGTAAAAAACACGCCATTGTAACACGCTACAAAGCTCGTAGTTTTTGGTTGCTCAATTGTTTTGCGCAATTTACATCCAGGGGTTAATTAAGCGTTGTTCTGCTGTTGTGGTGACTAAAATAAACCGTCTTTTTCACCGCCAAAAAATAAATTTTTCCTGTAGCATAATTCACAAGCGAAGGTTAATTACAAGTTTTTCTCTTGTTGTGTAGCGTAAAATACACGCCATTGTAACACGCTACAAAGCTGGTAGTTTTTGGCTGCTCAATTCTTTTGCGCAATTTACATCCAAGGGTTAACTAAGTGTTTTTCTGCAGTTGTACTCAGTAAAAGAAACTTTGTTTTTCACCGCCAATGAAGAAATTCTGCAGCATAATTCATATCCGAAGGTTAATTAAGCCTGTTTGTGCTTTTATATTCAGTAAAATACACAGCGTTTTTAAACGGCACATACAAGTCAATTTTTCCTGCCCATTTGTGGAGGGCATTTATATCCAATGGTTACCCAAGCTTGTTACCGGGTTATTTGGAGTCAAATACAGGGTGTGTATTTATCATATACAGATATCTTCATCAAACAGTGTCTGTACATTTTAGAACAAACAGTATGTCAGACAGAGAGGTGGCAGGCTTTTCACCTGCGAGTGGCAGTGGCACAAATATTCCTGGAGCAGGCCCAGGTCGCAGCACAGCAAGGGGACGTTGCAGCAGGGGTCACTCGGTGAGGCCCCAACTGCCGCTGTCATCTTGCGGCCGTGTGTTGTTCAGCAACCCAATGGTTCTTGCAGGGGCGTCGCCAGGCAGAATCATTCGGGGCACGAACCCCGAATGAATCCACCTGTGCCCCGAGTCTCGGTGGCTCCAGGCCGCTGCCGTGGGCCCGGAGCCAACCTTGGTGCGGGCGGCACCCGCCGATCCCTCTGACTGCACGGCCGTTTCACAGCGGCCATGCAGTCAGAGTCGGGGAGCAGGCAGGACGGATCGTTACTGTCCTGCCTCTTCCCCCCTGTATGTATGGCGCTTGCTGAGCGCTGTACATACACGTCGGCGTCGCAGGGGGACTGACGCGCCACTTTCGTCACCCCCCTGTGACGCTGGGATCTCCTAAGCCGGCAGCTCTGCCGGCCGAGGAGGTCCCCGGCACCGCGAGACGGCGTAAGTAGCATGATGACATCATGCTGCTTACACCGTTCTCGAGCTGCAGGACCTGGATGCTTGGACCGTGCTGAGGTAAGTTGTTTTTTTTGTTTTATTTTTATTAGCTATTGGGGGCATATCACTGGCTACAGGGGGCATCTACTGGCTACAGGGGGCATCACTGGCTACAAAAGGGGCATCTACTGGCTATAAGGGGGAATCTACTGGCTACAGGGGGCATATTACTGGCTATGGGGGGGCATATTACTGGCTATGGGGGCATCTACTACTACAGGGGGGCATCTACTGGCTACAGGGGTATCTACTGGCTACAAGGGGCATGTACTGGCTACAGGGGGGCATCTACTGGCTACAGGGGGCATCTACTGTCTACAAGGGGGTGTCTACTGGCTACAAGGGAGTATCTACTGGCTACAGGGGGCATCTACTGGCTATAAGGGGGGCATCTACTGGCTATAAGGGGGGCATCTACTGGCTACAGGGGGGGGGGGAATCTACTGGCTACAGGGGGGCATCTACTGGCTACAGGGGGGGCTTCACTGGCTACAGTGGGGCTTCTACTGGCTACAGGGGGGCATCTACTGGCTACAGGGGGGCATCTAATGGCTACAGGGGTATCTACTGGCTACAAGGGGCATGTACTGGCTACAAGGGGGCATCTACTGGCTACAGGGGCATCTACTGGCTATAAAGGGGGCATCTACTGACTATAAAGGGGGCATCTACTGGCTACAACGGGGGCATCATCTGGCTACAGGGGTTTCTACTGGCTACAAGGGTATCTACTGGCTACAGGGGGGCATCTGCTGGCTACAGGGGGCATGGGCTGGCTACAGTGGGGGCATCACTGGCTACAGGGGACATGTACTGGCTACAGGGGGCATGCACTGGCTACAAGGGGGCATCACTGGCTGCAAGGGGGCTAATATACTGGATACAGGGGGCATCTACTGGCTACAGGGGGGATCTACTGGCTACAGGGGGCATCTGCTGGCTACAGGGGGCATCACTGGCTACAGGGGACATGTACTGGCTACAGGGAGGCATCTACTGGCTATAAGGAGGAATCTACTGGCTATAGGGGGCATCTACTGGCTACAATGGGACTTCTACTGGCTACAGGGGGCATCTACTGGCTACAGGGGTATCTACTGGCTACAGAGGGGCATCTACTGGCTACAGGGGGCATCTGCTGGCTACAGGGGGTATCCCCTGGCTACAGGGGGGCATCACTGGCTACAGGGGTGCATCTACTGGCTACAGGGGGCATGCACTGGCTACAAGGGGGGCATCACTGGCTGCAATGGGGCTTCTACTGGCTACAGGGGGCATCTACTGGCTACAGGGGCATCTACTGGCTACAAGGGGCATCTGCTGGCTACAGGGGGCATCACTGGCTACAGGGGACATGTACTGGCTACAGGGAGGCATCTACTGGCTATAAGGAGGAATCTACTGGCTATAGGGGGCATCTACTGGCTATAGGGGCATCTACTGGCTACAGGGGGGCATCTACTGGCTACAGGGGGCATGTACTGGCTACAGGGGGCATGGGCTGGCTACAGGGGGGGCAACACTGGCTACAGGGAGCATCTACTGGCTACAGGGGAGCATGTACTGGCTACAGGGGGGCATGTACTGGCTATAAGGAGGCATCTACTGGCTACAGGGAGCATCTACTGACTACAGGGGGGCATCTACTGGCTACAGGGGGCATCTACTGGCTACAGGGGGGCATCTACTGGCTACAGGGGGGCATCTACTGGCTACAAGGGGCATGGGCTGGCTACAGGGGAGGCATCACTGGCTACAGGGGACATCTATCGGCTACAGGGGGGCATATCACTGGCTACAGGGGGCATCTCACTGGCTACAGGGGGCATATCACTGGCTACAGGGGGGCATATCACTGGCTACAGAGGGGCATATCACTGGCTACAGGGGGGCATATCACTGGCTACAGGCGGGCATATCACTTGCTACAGGGGGGGCATATCACTTGCTACAGAGGGGTATATCACTGGCTACAGGAGGGCATATCACTGGCTACAGGGGCTATTAACCTGACTACAAGGAGCATATTACTGGCTACAGGGGGCATGTTACTGCCTAAAGGGGGCAGCAACCTAGCTACAGAGGGCAGTAACCTGGCTAGAGGGGGCAGCAACCTGGCTAGAAGGGGCAACTACTTGGCTAAAGGGGGCTACAACCTGGCTATAGGGGGCAAATATTTACCTACAAGGGGGTGATTATTACCATTTGGGGCACTATAGATGGGGAGTTTGTATAGAGATAGGAAATTGTATAGAAATGCTGATAAAATGAGGAGTCTAAGATGTTTGTTTTGTAAATTTTTCAGTGAAGAGTTGTGGACGGTAGAAGTCGTCATGGCGTCTGGGACAGATGGAGAAGAAGAGAAAGAGAACAACTCTTCAGAGACGTCTCCTGTGAGTCACTAAATGTAACGTCAGTGTAATCACTTATATTTCTCCTGAGCCTACATACAAAGGTTTTTCTCTGTAAAAATACATCCGCAGTTCACAGTGAGACACAAAAAATACCGTGTGAACCCAGCTCTTCTCAGAAAAACTTAAGGGCCTGAGCCCCGGATGTTTTGG
This sequence comes from Phyllomedusa bahiana, assembly GCA_025379985.1. Classification (NCBI taxonomy): domain Eukaryota; kingdom Metazoa; phylum Chordata; class Amphibia; order Anura; family Hylidae; genus Phyllomedusa; species Phyllomedusa bahiana. The sequence continues at coordinate 98,557 of JAODAL010008789.1, read as the reverse complement.
GACCCTAGCAACGCCCCTGGGTTCTTTATTGGTTGACTAGGTCATCCACTTCCTCCCAGATGACATCTGACAACCCCAGCCAAGAGTCGGTGGGAACGTCAGACACAACCCTTAGTTGGCATGGCCCGGGAGCGGGTCAGCGGCCCTCACCTGTCCTCAACCCGCCTCTGTCCCATCCGGTTCCCTCAGCCAGAGATCTACTATGTGGTCTGGGCTCAGCGCCACTATATAGCGAGGATGAACAATTTGAGGAGGGCAGTCAGCAGCTGCTTCGCAGCAAAGAAATGGGGCCAATATCCCCTGCTTCTTGCAGTAGGCGGCAAAGTATAGATGTTGAGAGTGGCATGGGAGGTCATGTTGGGAGGGGTCAGCCTCTGCATACCAAGACCGGTGATGAGGACAGCAGTGACGATGAAACACAAATAGATGATGATGTAGCCGACCGCACTTGGGAGCCGGGTGAGGCAAGGGCTTCATCATCGTCAGGAGAAGAGGGCGTCAGCTTGCGTGTCAGGCAGCGGCGCAGCCAGCAAGTGGGTCGTGTGGCCGTGAGTCAGCAGGATAGCAGCAGTGTGAGGTCGGGAGCCAAGCGGCCACGGGGTAAAAAAACCCGCTTCGCAGGTCCAAGAAAGTAGCGGCACAGGGGCTCAGCGAGGCAGCGGCGGCAGTAGTCACTCAGTGCGGAGCGTTGGCGGTAAAATCAGCTACTCAGCGGTGTGGCAGTTCTTTGCTAAGACACCGGAGGAGCCGAATATGGGTATATGTAGAAACTGTAGGAAGAAAGTGAAGTGTGGCCAGGGAGCTAACGGCACCACGGCCCTGCGTCAACACGTGCAGCGTCACCATCTGGTGGCCTGGGAGAAACGTGGCTCAGATGTGGTGGTCCATCCTGCCGCCGCAGCAAACAGCAGCAGCGCCCAGTGGCACGCATGCCAATGCAGCCAGTCAAGGCTCCACCACCTCTGCAGAAGGGAGCTGTTGCACTATGACATCATCTCCCGGTCTAGATGCTCCTGCTCCTCGCTACTCATGGCGCCAGCAGTCGTTTAGCGAGGCGATTGCAAAGAGACAACAATATGCTTCCAACCATCCTAAGTGCAGAAGCTGACCGTGCTCCTGTCCAAGTTGTTGGTATTGCAGTCCCTCCCTTTCCAAATGGTGGACTCTGCACCGTTCAGAGAACTAATGGCTTGTGCCGAGCCGAGATGGAGAGTTCCAAGCCGTAATTTCTTTTCCAAAAAGGCAGTACCAGCACTTCATAAATATGTAGAACAGAAGGTGGGCCAGTCCTTGAGCTTATCGGTTTGTTCCAAGGTACACGGCAGTGCGGACGTCTGGAGCTGTAACTACGGTCAGGGCCAGTACATGTCCTTTACGGCCCACTGGATGAATGTGCTTCCTGCCCAGGCACACCAACAACTTGGACAGGAGACGCCGCTTTCTCCTCCACGTTGTCAAACTGCGGCTCCTGCGCCAATGTCCGCCTCCTCCACCACCACCACCATCTCAGCCTCCACAAGTACTGCTTCATCATACCACATGTGTAGGGCACAGCGGTGTCACGCAGTTCTACACCTGGCTTGCCTCGGCGAACGAAGTCACACAGGGGAGGAACTGCTCCGCGTCATGCAGCAAGAAATCGATGTGTGGCCAACTGCAAATTGGAACCATGGTGACGGACAATGGGAGTAACATGGTGTCCGCGCTGCACCGAGGAGGGATGGTCCATGCGCCCTGCATGGCGCATGTGTTCAATCTGGTTGTGAAAAGGTTCCTGAAGTCTTCCACCGATCTTCAGAAGATTCTGAAAATGGCCAGGAAACTGTGCATGCACTTCATCCATTCCTACAAAGCCAGGAACACCCTCCTCGAGTTGCAGCGGCAGAATGGCCTCCCCCAACACACTCTGATATGCGATGTTTCCACCCGTTGGAATTCCAGCCTGCACATGTGTGACCGACCGTATGAACACGGAAAGGCCATTAACGATTTTTTGATGATCCAGGCGGACAGGAGTACTCCAGTGTGTAACTTTGATGTCAGCCAGTGGCAGCTCATGCGTGACACCTGCTTTTTGTTGAGGCCATTCGAGGAGGCCACTTTATTTGTCAGTCGCCAGGACTACGGGATGAATAACGTCATTCCACTGCTTCATGTCCTGGAACAGATGCTGAAAAACCTGTCTAGGCAGGGGACTAGAGACGTGGCGACTACATCTCGTAGCTACATGAGTCCGGTGGGGACTGAAATGGAGGAGGAGGAGGAGGACATTGGAGCAGCAGCATTGTCTGGTGAAATGAGTGGATTTTCTACCCAGGTGACAAGAGAGAAGGAGCAGGAGCAGCTGGAGGAGGTAGATGGAGATGAGGAAGACGAGGCAGATGACCTGCAAGCACCATGGCAGTATACAGTGGAGATGGAGGCAGGGAGCCCCTCGGAGTCACTTGTGCAGATGGCCCGCAGCATGCTGATTTGCCTGGCTAGTGACAGCCGAATAGTCAGCATCCGGCAGAGGGAAGACTTCTGGCTCTCCACCCTATTGGACCCTCGCTACCGGTCCAAAATGGGAGCCTTTTTCCCAGCTATTGAGAGGGAGGACAAACTCAAATACTATAGGGAAATCCTCCGTAGTCAGTTGACCGCTGCCTATGTGCGGCATCGTCCCTCCTCTGACCGGTCTGACCGGGGGATTCTTCAGCGCTCACGTACTACTTCCGTGGCTGCTGAGGGAAGGTGGGGGGTAGGAGCAGTACCAGCTCCATCAGCAGCAACCTAAGTCTGGAGTCACTGATGAGCAGCTTCCGTCACCCGCCTAGTGAGGAGGTCAGTCGCCAGCAGCAGCAGCAGGACCTGGAGCAGACCCTGAACCAACAGGTGGTGGCCTATTTGGACAGCACTCTGCCACCCCAGTTAGAAGATCCGCTGGACTACTGGGCAGCCTAACTGGATGTGTGGCCGCAACCTGCCAAGTTTGCAGTGGAGAAGCTGTCCTGCCTGGCCAGTAGTGTGGCATCAGAGCGGGAGTTCAGTGCGGCGGGGGCCATCGTTACCCCAAGGAGAACCCGCTTGTCCACGGGAAATGTAGAACAACTGACCTTTGTCAAGATGAATCAGGCGTGGATCGGCCAGGATTTCCACACGCCAATGCCTTAGGTGTCAGACTACATCAGCCATGACGCCTTACCCAAACAGTGAGAAATGAGTCTGGGTTCAAACTACCTACCTCAGCCACTATTCTGATGCCGCCACCCGCCTGATGCCACACATCTGCTGACAGTTTCTCCATCTGCCACCAACCATCTTTACCAGGGACTGGTATTGCCACCCACCTCCACATTCTGTCATTGTGCCACTTTATGACCTCATGCTGCTGTTGTTGCTGGTGCCATGACATCCACACTGTGTCATTGTGCCACTCTCTGACCTCATGCTGTTGCTCCTGCCGCCGTCACCTCCACTCTCTGTCATTGTGCCACTCTGTGGCCTACTCCTGTTTTTGCCACCTCCAGAATGTCATTGTGCCACTCTCTGACCTCATGCTGCTGCCGCTGTCACCTCCACTCTCTGTCATTGTGCCACTCTGTGGCCTACTCCAGTTTTTGCCACCTCCAGAATGTCATTGTGCCACTGTCTGACCTCATGCTGCTGCTGTGGCTGCTGCCGTAACCTACACACTGTGTCATTGTGCCACTCTGTGGCCTACTCCTGTTTTTGCCACCTCCAGAATGTCATTGTGCCACTGTCTGACCTCATGCTGCTGTGGCTGCTGCCGTAACCTACACACTGTGTCATTGTGCCACTCTGTGGCCTACTCCTGTTTTTGCCACCTCCAGAATGTCATTGTGCCACTGTCTGACCTCATGCTGCTGCTGTGGCTGCTGCCGTAACCTACACACTGTGTCATTGTGCCACTCTGTGGCCTACTCCTGTTTTTGCCACCTCCAGAATGTCATTGTGCCACTGTCTGACCTCATGCTGCTGTGGGTGCCGCCGTCACCTCCCCACTCTGTTACTGATGTTGCCACCTGAGCCCTCAGCTGTTTTTTTTCCAGCTGTCGCTGCCATGACTTTATCAGGCTACATTCCCCCTTCAGTTTTTTGGTCAGTTTTGCCCTCTTAAGTGCCCAGGGAATTTTATAGTGAAGCGATTCTAAGAGCGGCGGCTGTCATTTGCGTGTCATACTAAAACACAACATTGTATGAAGACCAATCCAAGCTCCCTCTGCATATTTAAGCATGGCGCAATGTTCTACAGCACCCTGCAGGCTCTGTGCAGCCTGGAAATAGCTGTTTTTAACATGATTCGTCCCGAAGTATTTCGGACCGAATTTATTTTTGTCGGGAAATTCGGCAAAGTGACCGAATCGAATTTTTGAGAAATTCGCCCATCTCTATCCACAATACTTAGTAAAAACAGAGTAACTATTTTATAGCCACAAAATTGGAATTAGTCCTCTAAAAAATACACACTACTCACAAAAAGTTAGGGATGTTTGGATTTTCAGGATGAACAGAAAACTTCTTGAATTTCTTTTTTTTTTTACATAAACTAAATGAGACCATCTTTTAACTTTACAATGCACGTGTCCAACTGTTCAGTATTTATGTACTTTTTGCACAATTTGCTGATCTCTAAGAAGGAGCGTAATGGCAAAATTCACAACAGGTGTTTGATCCCTGAATCACCCAATAAATTTAGGGGATCAATTTGAATTGAGATTTAAACAGCCCTCCTCATCCTGCTGTTCAGATTTTGACATTGTGAGGCTTCAAGCAGGATGCTCTCAGATGGAAGTGGCCACTGAGCTTACAGTGTCACAGAGTGTCATCAATAGGTTGTATCAGGGATACAGAGAGACTGGAAGAGACACAGAAAGGCAAAGGAGTGAACGCCCTTTGGTACCATCACACACTGATGACCGATTCATTGTAAACAATGCCCTGAGGAACTGGATGATGAATGCCCCACAACTCCAGGCATGTAATCATTTACATCAGCATGGTCTGCACGACCAGCAAGGTTACCTGACCAGTACCAGTATTCCACTTTCATCACTGAACAACACTGAGGACCACTGGTCCCTTGTCCAGCGTAGATGCTCCCTGGCCCATGCAAGTTGGTGTTGCCTGTGCTTTGTAGTGTGTTCAGGTACCATTGCCGGTCATCTAGCATGCAGACCATGCTGATATAAATGGTTGGGGATGGTCTGACGTGACACTTGGTTGCCTCCCACCTCTCTTAAACGTGCCTGGAGTTGTGCGGCATTCATCATCCAGTTCCACAGGGCATTGTTACAATGAAGCGGTCATCAGTGTGTGATGGAGCCAAAGGACGTCCACTTATTTGCCTTTCTGTGACTCTTCCAGTCTCTCTGTATCTCTGATACAACCTACTGATGACACTCTGTGACATTCTAAGCTCAGTGGCCTTTCTGTCTGAGAGCAACCTGCTTGAAGCCTCTTGGTCTTAAGATGTCAAAATGTGAACAGCATAAAGGAAGACTGTTTGAATCCCAATTCAAATTAAACTCCTATAAAACACCTGAATATTTGTAGAGATCAGCATGTTGTCCATAAAGTACTAAACATTAATTCGTTGGACATGTGGCCTCTTTTAGTTCAGTTGAAAACAATGTCAAGACATTTTATGTTCAACCTGAAATTTTAACCAAAAGCCAAATATCCCTAACTTTTTGTGAGTAGTGTATACATTCGGGGAAATTAATATTTGATACACTGGCGATTTTGCAAGTTTCCCCACCTACAAAGAATGTAGAGGTCTGTAATTTTTATCATAGGTACCCTTCAACTGTAAGAGACAGAATCTAAAAAAAATCCAGAAAATCACATTGTAGGATTTTTAAATAATTAATTTTTATTTTATTGCATGAAGTATTTGATCACCTATCAACCAGCAAGAATTCTGGCTGTCACCGACCTATTTTATTTAATAAACCCTTCTAGTCTGCACTTATTACCTGTATTAATTGCAACTGTTTGAAGTGTATAAAAGACACCTGTCCACACACGCAATCATTCACACTCCAACCTCTCCACCATGGCCAAGAACAAAGAACTGTCCAAGGGCACCAGGGACAATATTGTAGACCTGCACAAGGCTGAGATGGGCTGGAAAGAAACACAAGATGACTGTCAGTCTTCCTTGGTCTGGGCTCCATGCAAGATCTCGCCTCGTGAGGTAAGGATGATTCTGAGAAAGGTCAGGAATCAGCCCAGAGCTACATGGGAGGACCTGTTCAAGGGATTAAAATCCTACAGGGCACAAAAGGTCCCCCTGTTCACACCAGCACATGTCCAGGTCCATTTGAAGTTCGCCAATGACCAACTGGATGATCCAGAGGAGACATGGGAGAAAATCATGTGGTCATTTGAGACCAAAATAGAATTTTAGGTACACTCACTGTGTTTGGAGGAAGAAGAAGTATGAGTACAACCGCTAAGAACACCATCCCAACTGTGAAACATGGAGGTGGAAATATCATACTTTGGAGGTGCTTTTCTGCAAAGAGGACATGATGACTACACCACATTGAAGAGAGAATGGATGGGGTATGTATCTCAAGATTTTGACCTCCTTCCCTCAATAAGAGCACTGAGGATGGGTCGTGATTGGGTCTTCCAACAGGTCAATGAACCAAAACACACAGCCAGGGCAACCAAGGAGTGACTCCATAAGAAGCATTTTAAAGGGGTTTTGCCACCATGTAATGTTGACGTGAGAACCTCCAAAATGGGTATTTAATCACTTTTCTAAATATATGTGATTAAAAAAAGTGAAAACTCTGAGAACTACAGCATTTCTCAACCCCCCTTGGTTACCTCAATGCTTTCCCTAGTCACGACCCAGGACCTGACAGGCCGCGCTTGCGTGAATCACTTCTTATCTGATGACAGGCAAAATGAATGAGCTTTTAAGGCACCGGGTACACAGTGCAGTCTGAGGCTGTCTTGCTGTATTGAGAATCCACTCTTGTTCTGTTTATTATTTCACTTAAGTTTTGAGACGCTCCCTTGGATTCCTCACTCCTCACTAGCCCCCATCCTCTCTCCCCTGCTGCTTCATGACTCAGCGTGATTTGTTTACATCCTGCTCTCCTGCTGACAGGAGCTGGTAAGTGATGTCTTGGCAAATCCCCTTTAAGGTCCTGGAGCGGCCTAGCCAGTCTTTAGACCTGAAACTATTTGAAAATCTTTGGAAAGAGCTGAAACTCAATGCAGCCCAGTGACAGCCTCAAAACCTGAAAGATCTGGAGAAGATCTGTATGGAGGAGTGGGTCAAAATCGCTGCTGCAGTGTGTGCAAACTTGGTCAAGAACCACAGGAAACATCGGAACTTTGTAATTGCGTACAAAGGTTTCTGTACCAAATATTACATTTTGTTTGTCTATTATATTAAATACTTATTTCATGCAAGAAAATGCTAATTAATTATTTAAAAATCATACAATGTGATTTTCTGGATTTGCTTATTGTAGGCTATTAAGTGAGACTACAATAAAAATTACAGATCTCTCCATTCTTTGTGGGTGGAAATATTTGCAAAATCACCAATGTATCAAATACTTATTTTCTCCACTGTATTTATCTATCATAAGATCCACATTTTCAGTGAAACTTATTGTTTGTGGTAGTGTCATTAGTTCTCCAGTATCTCTTTCCTACAAGTCCCGGACTGCATTTCAGTCTAGGACTTCCCTCCTTAGCTATCACTGCTTGAGTTTATGTGCTGACAATAGTGGATAATCCCCCCAGCTCTGTACTTGCTGTCATGATGGTATCTAGGACTTATAGGCCCATATATAAACAATGCAATCATCATTTTCATAACAGTAGTACACAACCCCCCAGTTCTGAGCTGCTGTCCTCTGCTCCCATTACTGTTACTAAATTCCACCAGCAGGATTCAGAGATAAACAAACAGTTCCCCCTCCCTTGTAATTATTCTAATGTAATTACTTCTGTTCAATTTCAAACTAAATGCTGGCAAAGGTGAATGCAGCCAGATTGTTCTCTGCTCAAGTCATGCCCACTACAGGGGAGTGTTCCTGAGCTGAGCATGACTTCAAAGCACACCCACTGTGTGTTATATAATGTTCATAGAGGCCATGGGACAAAAAGAATGGTTTGCAGGGGATAGAACTCTTTGTCTGGTTCTGCATAGCAGGACAGGTAAATAATTTTCAATAAGTATGAATTCCAAAGTTTAATATAACATAGTTGTGAGCAGGGGCATAACTTTGGTTCAAAAAGTGGGGGGGGGACAATTTTCCCTCTCATCCCCTATCTTCCTTTCCCTCCCTCCTTCACCCTTCTTCCTTTTCACTTCCTCTCCCTTCCCTTCTCTCCCTGCAGTGAATCGGCCCCCTCTAACCCAATTTGAGGGAGTCTGAGGGAGTGCAGTGAGCTCCCCCAGCGGGTCCGGGCGGAGTCCTTATGGCAGACACTTTTGGTGCAATTTGTAAGGTTATGAGTGTCTCTCTAATTACTGAAGTTTAAAACCAGACTGGGACTAAAAAGCAGCCCTGGCAATGAAACTGAACCAGCCCACCTATCATATCTCCCCCGCTAGATGGAAATAAAAAACATTGCAAAATGGAGCAAATTTGCTTAACCCTTCCCATCCCCCATCGCTACTCCATTAAATTTGTTATATACACAACAGAATGAGGAAAATAAAAGAACCCAATCTCACTGTGCCCCTAGGAATCACGTATGTCACATACTGTACCCCAAAATGTATTTTATTGCAAAACCATACACCAGAAGTGACATCACTCACTGCACCCCCGAAATGAATTATATTACACATGGTATCCACAGAAATTACATTACTAACTGCAACTTAGAAATGAATTGCACATTGTACTCGAGAAATAATATAATTCCCTGTACCCCAAAAATGTATTATAGTACACACTGAACCCTAGAAATGAATTACAGTACTTACTGTACCCCAGAGATTACATTACACACTGTACCCCAGAGATTACATTACACCATACCCAAGAGATTACATTACACACTGTACCCCAGAGATTACTACATTACACACCATACCCCAGAGATTACATTACTCACTGCACCCTAAAGATTACTACATTACCCACTGCACCCCAGAGATTAGATTACACACCATATCCCAGAGATTACATTATACACTGTAACCCAGAGATTTAGATTACACACCGTACCCCAGATATTACATTACACATTGTACCCCAGAGATGACCAAATTACACACTGTACCCCAGAGATTACAATTCACACCATATCCCAGAGACTACATTACTCACTGTACCCCAGAGATTACATTACTCACTGTACTCCAGAGATTACATTACACATTGTACACCAGAGATTACATTACTCACTGTACACCAGAGATTACATTACACTGTACTCCAGAGATTACATTACACATTGTACACCAGAGATTACATTACACACCTTACCCTAGAGATTACTACATTACACACCATACCCTAGATATTACATTACTCACTGTACCCTAGAGATTACTACACTACACACTGTACCCCAGAGATTATATTACACACCGTATCCCAGATATTACTGCATTAGTCACCGTACCCCAGAGATTACATTACACACTGTACCCCAGAGATTACTACATTACACACCATACACCATACACTATATAAATAAAGATTATTATTGTTATTATTACACCAGATATTACATTACTCACTGTACCCGAAAGATTTCTACATTGCTCACTGTACCCCAGAGATTATATTTCACCATACCCCAGAGATTATTACATTACATACGGTACCCTAGAGACTAACTATATTAGACAAGGTATCCCAGAAACTATGTGTGTATATAAATACATATATTGAACACAGACACACTACACCATAGGGTGAGTTCACATGATGGTTTTTTAGCAAATTTGTCGCTTACAAACGCAGAACTGCGACGAGCAAACGACCCAGGCTGCCTGAGGCAGATTTCTGTCTCCTATCCTTTAGTACTGTTAGTGCATAAAACACCTCGGAACTCTGTGTAGGCGCTGACAGTTCGCGACGAAAATACTCAAGTGAAATCAGTGTCATCTAAACGACGACAAATGATTTTTTCATAGGTTTTAATTTTAAATCAGTTTCCTGTCGGGTTGGGCGTCGGTTTTGATGCAGATCCAGCACTGAATCCACCCCAGAATCAGCATTCATATCTTCGCATGAACATGTTCACATGGCATATAGCAGGGCGTACTGTGCGCTCTGCTATATGCCGAGTGTTTTAGAAGTACACGCTGGCCAGTCCATACTTCTAAAATGTTGTGGAGCCAGCCCAATTCACTTTCATTTTCCCCAGCGCATAAGTGCAGGGAAGACGTGACATGGCTAGACACATGGCAGTACAATATATACACATCTCACAAATACAGTACATACCCTACTCACATGCACACACAACGCCTGGCACCCTTGTCCCCTCCTTACCTGTCTCCTGTCGTCTGGTGCAGTTGGCACTCAACAAGAGCTTCTCTTCTTCTCTGATGAGGGTTGAGTATAGGGGCAGTGGTATACAATGGGAGGGAAAGATACTACCCGAGATACAGAGTGTGCTGGACTGTGAGCAGTGTTCTGATTGGTGAAGCAGCCCCTGCTGACTCCTGCTCTACACATCAGCACTGCTCTCACTCTGCACTGACACTTGAGGCTGCTACCTACTCTGCCCCCCCAAGATACACAGAAATATAGGAGGCAAAGGGTTAACTTCTTCCTCCTCCTTGCTCTGCTCTCCCCACTTACCGTATTCTCATGCTTTCATATGGATTATTTTTTATTGAAGTGGCTAAAAAGTGGGGGGGACTGTCCCCTACCCAGAAAAAAGTGGGGGGGACCAGTCCCCTCTGTACCCCCCTAAAGTTACACCTATGGTTGTGAGCCCAATAACAAAAAGAAAGATAGCCCCGGAGAACCTCTTTAAGCCCTGCTTACCTCACAAAGTAATCATCCCGAACAGGGCGCCCCACTCTATGGAGATTATCCTTATAAAGCCCTATAGGATATAGAAAACATGTTTCCCGTATCTTTGTCATCGTTCTTCAGGGCAAGCCATATCAAAAGAAGAATAATTATACAAGTACAGTAAAGTTCTATAAATTACCCCTAGATATGACAAAATATATGCACCAAAATAAAGATATGTCCAGGTAGTTGTATGAATCAAAAGGACATATATAAAGGGATTAAGGGTGTCTGACTGCATACAGATACCATCTTGGCCAGAAAGATGATGAAAGCTTGGAAAAGATAATTTTTAGTCTTCTATTTTCAGTGATATTTTTTATTAATGAGACTAGGACATGATTTGTTTCAGTGATTTCTCTTATATTTTCAGTCATGATGTATTGCATATGTCCTTGGCAAGTTGACAGTGAAGGGGTTTATGTCCATAATTAGAACAGGACACATTCCCTCTATACATCTACTGATACGTGTCTGTATAACATCTACGTTTGTTTACCGCACCAGATTTGTTTCCTATCCTAGAGAATCGTTATTAGGTGTTGTGTAATGTCTCTTATCAGGGATAACCAGATTTGTGCCTTTTGACCTTCACAACTAATTTGTAAGATTTGGCAGCTTTAGGAGCTATTAACTAGGTGCTGAGGACTGTGGCTCCCTATTCTGTCTTCAGCATTCCAGGATTACACAAAAACAGGGATCGATAGACTGGGACGTTGTGTAATCCTGAATCAATCAATACCTGGCGGTAAAGTATTCTCAGACAGGAATCTTTATCTGGGGAGTGTGCTCTAATGCTGCTGAGACAATTATCTGCCAATCACGGACCCAAGCGGCTGCTGTAAATACAAGATACTGGAAGATTTTACTTCAAGTGCAGGAAGATGTGAAATACAATGTTCTTCCAGGAGCCCCATAGTCTGCAGCCATTAATGCAGAATTTGTACTGTAAAAACTTCATTATCTTTCGATTAAAATTCTGGCTTTATCAAGTTCACATTTCATGTTTTCCAGGAAACTTCTTGGTTCTTGAAGAGATAAAAAAAAAAAGACTAGGTTTTTTTTTTTTTTTTTCCATATACAACGATAAAGCACCACTGAGTATTACACATATATGGAAGGCTTATTCACACACAACAGAAAACAATGGAGGAAGGAAAGAGTTCAGATTTTGTGTCCCTTTATGGGTTCATTTATAAAAACCATCAGTAAGACTGTCTCTGTTACCCATAACAACCAATCAGAGCTAGGTTGTCATTACTTATGCTGTTTTGTAGAGTGCCATTGCAGACGGGAGCGCGCACACTACATATGTGTGGGGAGAGAGAGACAGAAAGAGACTATCGAGTTACACTTAGGGTATATTCACTCGGCATACAGTACGTGCCGCAATACGCCAGGTGTTTTGGAACGACGCGCTGATCAACAGGTAATTCCAAAGAACGGGTGGGGGGGATGGCCAGGCGCCAGCCCCATAGGCATGGATTGTCAACGGCGCATATTCGCCGCTAACAATTGACATGTCAATTCTCCCCCCGCGCGTACAGTACGATCGTATTGTACGTGCGGGGGGACGATGCGTAATCCATAGCTCTCTTTAAGAACTATGAATTACCCTAATTGCGGTGCGCATTACGTCGCGTATGAAGCGCAATACGCAGTGAAATACACACACAATTATGCGCACAAGTAAGCCGTGTGAATATACCTTTAGCTTTTCACTTCCAATGATACCTTAGGCTATGTCTACACAGCAAATACTGAAATACCATCGTATTTTTGTCTTTTGCTGTGTGCACAATATTCTCGGACAGCCGAGAATCTCTACCTTCCCCCGTCACACAGAAAATATCCCTGACACAGTTGGGGTTTTGTTTGCAGAGAGTAAAGATACTCCTTCTTGGAGGAGAAACCCCTCTTTTCCAAGCCTGCTTGGCACCAGCAAAAAAGGGCTGCCAAATGCTGTAGCGAGACAACCTCTTTATGAAGGCTTCATGCCTGTCTTTTGACCCATTAAACCCTGCCAAGAAGGGTGAAAGGGGAATCAGTGTTATCACTATATCTGTATAATCATATATAAACAAGCGAAAAAGCAATCCCCAATTAAATCCACTGGGGTCCCAAAAAAATTTTTGTAAAATTTTTTGAAAAATTAAAAAAATTAAAATTTCATCCAATTTATCATCTAAAAAAAATAAACAATCAAAAAATTAACATAAAATATTTTGTTCTCACTGCATTTGTAAAAGTCTGATTTAATACAATATCATGTTATTTTTAACTCACAGTAAATACCATGAAAAAAATATACAACAACAGAATTATTGTTTTGATCAAAAATGTACATCCCCGGGCCCACTTTATTAGGTACCCTGTAACTGCCCCGTTAACATTAATTTCAATCAGCCAATCACATGGCGGAATCGTGATTTGGGCATTGCATGCCCAAGACAATCTCCCAGTTCAAACCGAGCATCAGTATGGGGAAGAAAGGTGATTTGATGCCTTTAACTGGATGGTTTTTTGGTGCCAGAAGGGCTGGGCTGATATTTCAGAAAATGCGATCTCCCGGGATTTTCACGCACAACCATCTTAGGTTTACAGAGAATGGTCCGAAAAAGAAAAAAAAACCAGTGAGGTAGTCCTGTGGACGGAAATCCTTGTTGATGCCCCGAGGTCAAAAAGAATGGGCAACGGGGGCGAGCGATAGAAAGGCAACAGTGACTCAAAAAGCCCCCCGTTACAAAACCAGGTGGGAAAAGAGCACTTGAACGCACAACGGAAAAATTTGAGCAGTGGGTAAAGCGCAGAAGACCACACCGGGGGCCACTCCTTTTAGCTAAGAACAAAAGAGGCTCCAATTTGCCCCAAATCATCGAAATTGGACAGTAGAAGATTTGGAAAAAAAACGTTGCCTGGTCTGATGGCTCGATTTTTTTGCTGCGCATTCGGGTGGTAAAAGGGTCAGAATTTGGCGTCAAAACATGAAAATGGATCCATCCTCCCTTGAATCAAGGGTTTCACTGGGGGGGGGTTTTGTCATGGTGGGGGGAAATATTTTTTTGGGCACTCTTTGGGCCCCTTGGAAACAATTGAGCATCGTTGCAAACACTTGTGGAATCTATGCCACGAAGAATTGAGGCAGTTTGAAGGCAAAAGGGGTCCAACCCCGTTTTACAAAGATGGGTACCAAAAAGTGGCCGGTGAGGGGTACACTAAAAACCCCTCAAATTTTTATGTTTCAGAATAGCAAAATTTTTTTCCCCAAAAAAAATGTTCCCTAGAGTACTGCTGATATTGTATTGTGTTTGTATTGCTTTTTGATGCCAAAATCATGTGTCCTCCACAACCTTATACCAAAAGCATGTGTCCTCCAGAGTCTGATACCAACAGCATGTTTCCTCCAGAGCCTGATACCAAAAGCACTTGTCCTTTAGAGTCTGATACTAAAAGCATTTCCTCCAAAAAACCTTTATCCCAAAAATCATTTTCCCTCCAAACAATTTATACCCAAAGCATTGTCCTCCAGAGCCTGATCCAAAAAGCTTTTGTCCTCCAAGCCTGATCCCAAAAAAATGTGTTTTCCCAAGTTGATCCCAAAAACATGTTCCCCCCAGAACCTAATAAAAAACTTGTCTTCTAGAGCCTGATACAAAAACCCCTTGTTTTCCAAAACCCAAATCCCAAAAAAACAGTGTCCTTCAGAGCCTGATACTAAAAACATGTGTCTTCTAGAGCCTGATACTAAAAACCTGTGTCCCCCCCAGAACCAAAACCCAAAAAAAGGTTTCCTTTCAAGCCGTACCAAAAACATGTGTCCTCTAGAGCCTGATACCATAAGCATGTGCCCTCCAGAGTCTGATACCAAAAGCATGTGTCCTCCAGAACCTAATACCAAAAAACATGTTTCCTTCAGAACCTTATACCAAAAGCATGTGTCCTCCAGACCCTGCTGGCATCATATGTCCCAGAAACTAGTTCATTTACTTCTGATTATCATACCATTGTAAAGATGACAATCTATATAGACATTAGATAGATAGATGTGTTGCTGCCCATGAGGGAAGACTGTATCACGCCCTTCCCATAGGCTTGCCCATGTGTACCCACTTTGCAGCTGCCATGGTTCCATAGACTTCTATAGGACAAATTTTTCTATGTTTGACCTATTTAATAGAGATATACAATTTCTGCATCAGACACAAAAGTGTGGTCTACCATGCTTTTATGTTCAATGCAGAAACTGTATGCATTTGCTAAATAGGGCAAGATAGTCCAACTAGGACTACGTTTGCCCTATTGTGGCCCCAACATAGTATCCATCGGGATACATTTTTATGATATTCCAAAGAGTACCACGAAGAGAAGCAGAAAACGAATGAAATACCCTAATTAATGTAATATCAGTAATAGTTGTGCAGTCTCCTCTCACATTACTTTCATGTTTGCCTCCTTTATTTTGGGCCTTTTTCTTTACGTGTCTCCTTTCCAATATTTGTTTCCTTTTACCTTCTTGCTCCACGTTTCTTATAAGCCACCTGTTATTTTCTTTAAGTGTTTTGGCATCTGTAGACAAGATTAGAAGGGAAAACCCCCGCCCTCCCCGAGTATTTCAACACAAGAAAAAGCCTTAATTCTGAAAATAAAAGCTTCTGGGTAGGAGATAGAACCCCCCACCACGCCACCTTGACTGACATGCGGCAAGAAAAACACTGCAGGTGGCATTTTGTTTCTTTGTAGCCGCTAATATGCAATTCTTTTTTTATTCACATTTTCTGAGCAGATTAAATACTGTAATTGGAGCTCAGGCAATTAAATATGATTTCGCTTAGAACACACAATAAATGCTGGGAATGTGCACAGGAGGTTGCAGCTTTTTCCTACATTCACTTTTTGGATATTTATGTTTCAACAGCAGAAAAGGATATTTAGGAGTTTTTACCTTAGGGCATGTAATTTGCATTTTAAATATTAAAAGATACATTGTGTTACTTTGTATACAGTGCTGTTTAATATGCGAATAAAATTTTATAAAATTTGTTACGGATTGAAAAAATGTCTGTGTATACAATTAGAAGTGCACCATCCCTAGATTACAGCAGAGATGGTAATCTATTCTAAGGGTATGCTCACACGATGTACTACGGCCCCATAGACATGCATTACTCGCAGGGCGTAATCGCCGCAAGTAATTGACATGTCACTTATCTCCCCGCGTGTACAATACATCATACGAGGGGGAGAGGGGGCGTATCCCTAGTTTTTCTATAGAGCTGTAACGGTGAGTGGGTAAAGCAGGGAAGAAACCCACGGACCACTGCCGGGCTTTGCTCCGAGGGGGCGTAACAAAAAGGCCCCGGGCACCTTCAAGAGCCTTTGATGGTAGGTTGGTTGACCCCAAAAGCCCCCAGGGGCTACCCCAGGCAATCCCCAGCAGTGGCAGTGACCAGACAGGCCGAAAACCTGCTAGGGACCAACAGGGTAAGGGACAGGATATACAGATAGGGGTAAAAAATTTTGCATACAGAAAGCAAGGGCAGGACTAAAACAATGCCAACAAGATGTAAACGGAAAGGGAAAGGGAAAAAAACAAGACAGATGGGAAAAACCACGAACAGACAAGGACCACAGAGACTTAAGCAGGGTCAGGCAAGGAAAACCAAGGCAAGAACACAGGCACAAATAATTAAGGAAACAGGAACAAGCAGGACTCAAGCTAGGACTCAGGCAAGGGAACAAGGCATGACCAGGGCAAAACACAGAGAGAGAATGAGGAAAGGAAACTCACAGACATGGAAACAGGGACAGCAGAAACAAACTAGACTCTGGCTAGGACAAAGGCATAAACATGGCAAAGAAGCTCAAGACAAAGATGCAGACAGACACAGGGAAAAACAACATGGAGACTAACCAAACAGAGAATACCAAAAGGACACAAAACAAGACAGCTTTGCGCACACCAGACCACTAACAAACAAGAAGACAACACAACAGCAACAACAGGACTACACCATGAGACAAACACAACAAGGGATCAGGCAGGGAGTGTTGAGAGGAGCAGGCTTATAAACCCCCCAGGTGGAAGGGGATTGGCAGAGGAAGCCAACCCGCTGCACACTGTGCGAGTAAAGGAAGGGAAGATTTTGGCCGCCGCCGCCCTCTATAGAGCAACAAGGAATCAGGGTAGCAGCCAAGATGGAGGAGCAGCATGGCCAGCACTTTAAAAGCCGCACTGCGACCGCAGGCAGGCAAGCAGCAAGCAGCGGCGTCAGGAATGCACACGGCGATAGCAGAGGCCGCGGCAAAGGACAGGAACGCGGCACGGAGCGTGACAAGAGCTATGGATTACCGTAATTATGGGGCGCATTTCCCCGCGTACTAAATGCAGTCCGACACGAAATACGTGGCGAAATGCGCTCCAAAATAAGCCGTGTGAACATAGCATAAGAGGATCTCTTTGCATTCCTTATAGGTCTTCTTTTTATTTCAAGTCTCTTAAAATTCTGCATTGTGTTGTTCCACTGTTATTCCTTCTGAAAATGTATGAATAAATTGACAACTGAATCTAAGTGGGAACTTCTTGCTCTCTGGTCTAATGTTATGACGTGTTGTTTTAGCCCTGGCGCACGTCAGCATCGGAGAATCTGTTAGGAACCTCTGTCGTAAATGCTACGGAGAATGACTGAACAAAAAAGTGCAGCAAGCTTCACTATGTTTTCTCTGAAAACATTGGCCACTGCGACAGAAACCCAACGGACCCCTGTTGGTGTCCATTGTACAATGATTCCTGTTCTATCTCTAATACAAATGTGAATCAGGCTTTAGTGTATTAAACTAATCTGAGACGTGTTCAGCAATTTTAATGTTTTAAATTGTAGGGGCCACATGTATGAAAACTGTCGAGGTTTAAGACTTTCTTAGAGCTCTCCTTTTATTTCAGATAGTTCTCTGAAAAAATGAAAGATAAGTTCTGATTGGTTGCCTTGGGGAGGAAAGAAAGTCTTAGTGTTATGAGTGGCCCCACAGACCGCATGTCGGACTGCAGGTGCACTCATGTCCCCTCTCCTCGTATGCTGCCAGGGATGAGTGGCTCTGCAATCTGTATGAGTTGCGGGTGCGCCCATACTGCCGACCTACCTTGTAATGCTCCTGGTCCCTCACTCTCCTCTGCTGGCCATTGCACATGTCCCCGCTATCTAAGGCGTGCATGGTGGCTCTGCCAAATTTAAAGGGCCAGTGCCCTTCATCCTTCACATTATTTGGATGTTCAGGAATGTCCAAATGCATGAAGGGGTTAATCTCCGCCACCAGTTTCCCACAGTGGAGACTCCGCTCCTGCCTCTTTTGCTTCTGAGGCTCCAGGCACTGAGGAGATACTCTCTCCTCCTAATCCAGTGCCTTCAGCATTGTCCCACTGCCTACATTCAGACTATCCCCACTTTCCTCCCAAATTTGGCGGAACAAAAAGGGTGCTTTATAGTCTGAAAAATATGGTACATGTAGTGTATCTTTTCCCGGGTGTTAACTGGTTGCCTTAGAACCCTGCTTTTTAAACATAGGAAGCATGGCTATTTTTTTGTGTCCAATGGGCTGGGTGGATTGGGAAAAAACCCACTTAAAATCTCATTTTGCACCCTTACAGGGGAATTTATTAAAGAAATAAATGAGAGCAGCAGAGAAGCAACAGTGCAGTATGCTAGCAGTGACTGCTGCACGGAGGATGCTAAGAGGGAGGGAGAAGTTTGGGGGTTGTCGGACAAAAAGGGAAATTGCGATGGCAAAATGTTTTTTTGGAAAAAAAAATTTAAGGAAAAGGGAACCCCCAAAAAGTATGAAATTAAATTTTAAGGGGATCCTAAACTAGGTAATCTAGAAGACCCCCAATATGAGGCCTAAGGCTAAGTTCCGGCCGTTGAATGGGGGAAGACGTAAGTCACCCTGTATTTTTTCATTTTATACAATAAAATAAAAAAGTAATTTTGACAATTTTCAAAGTATTAAAAATTTTTTTTAAAAATAATTATATAAACTTAAATCAATTTTATTTAATATCTCAAAAATATAAAATTTTTTCCTATAAAATGTATCAAAGATTAATATTTTAAAATTAAATTTTTTAAAAATTAAAGTTTTTTTTTGGCCACAATTAGTTCATATCCCCCTGAAAACCAAACTCTTTTAGTTGTGTGCTAGGAGGGGGGTGTGTGATTTGTTTTTAATTTCAAAATCATGTGACCCAGCAGGAGACCCCCCACCAGGCCTTTTTCCCCTTTTGTAGTAAAGAAAGGTTTTGTTTTTGTATAAAAACTTGAATAATAACTTAACCCAATGTAAATTTTTTTCTTTACGAACCCAATGGGTTTTTTTTGGTTCAAAAACCCTGCAGGGAAACCCAAAACTGTTGGGTTTTTTTTTCCTTTTCAATTTCACAGACCTCATTTAGGGGTTTTTTTGTTTTTTTTTGCATGTTTGATCATTTTTAAAGAGTTCAGAGGACGGGGGGTTAAAAATGGGGCAAAAAAGGGGTTTTTAAACTCCAGTAGCTGCCTGAGAAGGGGTGAAGTCTAGCATGTTTTCGAAAAAGGAGTGAGGAGCCCCTCAGCCCGCGGGCACATCCCCCCGGAGATGGCTGTTTAAAAAAAGGGGTCCTAAAGGAAGCAGCTAAAAAAAAAAATTTGGGGCGAATTTTTTTAAAAATGATGAATGGTGAAAAATTTTTTTTATTTAATTTTCCAAAAATTCCCACGTCAATTTTTAATTTGTGGCAAATACCCTTTCATTTTTTGAGAGGGGGTTTTAAAAACTTTAAAATTTTAGCACATAATCACAATAAGATTGTTATGAAAACTACCTATAAAATGACAAAAAAATGTAATTTTTTTAGATCTAAAAAATCAGTTTGGTTTAATAAAGATATTTTTTTTTTGAAAAAACCAAAACTCTAAAAATTTTTCCGCTTTGGGGAACAAGCTGACACCCCAGTACATGTTTAAACAAGATCCCATGAAAAATGTCTTTGGGAAAAAAGACATTGTTCTAATATTGATACATTTAAAAAAGAATGCGATTTTCTTATTCAAAAATTTTGACTGGAGGCAATCTAAAAAAAAAAAATATTACATTGAGCTTATGCCAGGAAAAAAAATGGCCCTAAAAAAAACCCCAATCTATAACTCCCAAAAATGCCAGTTATAAGAAAATAAAAAATTTAAGTGTATAGAGACTTATGATACCTATCATAGAAAGATCATAGTAATTTTTTTTTAAAAAAAAAAATTTGGGAAAAACTTAAAAAATATCACTATAAAGGTTTTAAAAATTACTTGTGGTTAGTAGAAAAGCCATTTTTTGTAAGCAGGAGGGGGTTTCGTGGGCCAAAACGCAGCGATGAAGTTAAGCCACCCGGGAAAACGGGTCTAAGTAGCCCGGTATTCACCAGAGCCACCGCATAGCGGGATGGGAACTTGCTGTGAGCGTGAGGCTACCAGGTCGTAAACCCTGAAGTGACTTGCTAGCGCATGGCGGCCGGGGGCGCTACAAGCGTTGGTTACAAAGGACCGTAATACAGAGGCGTAGGCCGGTGGACAGCAGAAGCAGAGATCAGGGCAGGCGGCAGAGGTTCATGGTTAGTGACCAGGCTAGACGGTCAGGGCATGGCGGTAGAGTGGACAAGGTCAGGAAACAGTAAGCAGCGGACTGGTACACGGAGTAATCAGGATCCAGAACTCTAAAACGCACGGTAAATACCACCAAACAAACTGGGAGAGAGTTGACTGGGGGCGTTATACCTTATATAGGACAGCGGCACGGTTCAATAACCAATTAAGGCGCGCGCTGGCCCTTTAAATCCAGACACAGCTGGTCGCGCATGCAGCTTAGCGCAACGGGGTATACGCTGCGCGCGCGGGCTGTCAGAGTCTCGGACACACAGGAGCGGGGACTGGTTTGAGTCTCTGGCGTTTCCAGGCCATGGAGAAGAAGGACAACAGGCTGCACACGCAAGCACCTGCGCCGGACCCCGTAAGCGCTGAGCGCCGTGACAGTAACGATTGAAAAACCACCTTGTACTTAGCTAAATTCTCCAGTTGTTGACGCTTATCCATGTGGCAGATGCTATTTTTGTTCTTTAATGCCAAAAACGAAATCTTCCAGAATCTATACAATTAGGAACTTTATTTAATTGCCTAGAAAGTAGTAGGTTAATTTCTCGTCTCGCGCAAAGTTTGTTTTTTAAAATTTATGTAGGGAAAACCATTCAACAAATTAGATAATGTATCTCTAAAAGACCCTCTACTTTCTAGTCAAGCCAGTTTTTTATGTAATGGAAATACTCAAATTTGGAAATTTTGAGGAATGTGTAAAATATAACTCGTTCAAAGAAGAAATTATAATAAAAACTTGTAAATAGGTTTTTGATTGGATTCTTTAAATCCAGAGGTTCTTAATACATGCTCCACATTTTCTGCCTTCCTATAATATCTTTACCGCCACAGCCAGCTTTGACCTGCCTGACAAAGCCCCATTTTTGAAATCTGACATAAGTCCCTTTATGTAGGAATAACGTTTTGATGCTGTAACCTATCCATGTGATTCAGATATTGTTTTCTTGTGATACACTGTGCTTTAAGCTAGTGATAAATATTGGTCCCTATAGTCCTTGTTTATTTGTGAAAAATATCAAAATGTTGTAAAAATGTGGAAAAATTTGCTGTTTTCAAAGTTCAAAAATTTCTGCATGTTAGACAGATAGTTAATCCACAAAAAGTTTTTTTTAACTAGCATCTGCCATATGTCTATTATACATTGGCATCATTTTTATAAATGTCTTTTTATTTTTATATGGCATGGGGCTTATACGTTTTGCAGCAATTTTTCACATTTTCAAGAAAATTCACAATACAGATTTTTTTAGGGACCAGTCCAGTTCTGACAGGGCTTTAAGGGACCTGCATGGCAGATGCCCCGAGAAATGACTTCTTCTAAGAAAAGGCAACCCTTAATGTATTACATTAATGTATTACACCCCTTAATGTATTCAAAACAGCATTTAGGAAGTTTTGTTAACCCTCTAGGTGTTTCAAAGGAATTAAAGCAAAATGTGGGTGAATTTTCAAAATTTCCCTTTTTTATTTTCAATTTTTATCTATTATTCACTGGAACACGGTAGATGTTACCAAAAAATTTCAACTCAATATTGATTTCTTTGATTCTGCCATATGTGGCCCTAGTGCACTATTTGACTTAACCACAAGGCCCAGAATAGGAGGAGCACCTACTGAATTTTGGGGTCTCATTTTCATTAGCATATTTTGTAGGTGCCATTACAATTTTGGGGACAATCTTAAGTGCTAAGGAATATATTTCTTTCAAGTTCAGCAAAACTCAATATGTGGGTGTAGACTTCTGTTTGAGTGTAGGGCAAGGAGTAAAAAGGAGGAAGCGTTATTTGACTTTTAGTACAGAGATTTTGGTGGGTGCCATGTCACATTTGTAATACCGACCAGTAGACAAACAGGTGAAACCTTCCAGCAGTCACCCCATTTTGGATTAACACCCCTCAAGGACCTCATCTACGGGTATATTGTCCATTTTTGGTGAGTGTAGGTGATGGTTGGTGGTGTGGTCTTGTTGCTGTTACAGTTTTTTTAGAATATGCGCAGTGAAAATGGAAAAAATCTTGCAATTTAGCCATTATTTTTTGGGCTTCATTTTTACAGCATTTGCTGTCAGGTATAAATGACAGGAAAACTTTACTATGCTGGTCTGTACGGATCACATAATAACTAAAATTTTATTAAAGATTTTTATGTTTTTACTGCTTTTACAATATAAAAAATGCGTTTGTAAAAAAATGTGTTTTTATGTCGTCATAAGATAGATAAGGGCCTATTTTTTTCTGGACCAGATGACATTTTCATTGGTATCATTTTGGAGTTTATATGACACTTTGGTTGCTTTTATTCAATGATTTGGGGAGTTTGGATGAGTCAAAACTACAGCAATCATGGGTAGTGTTTTTGTGATTTGTAGTTTTTTTACAGTAGTCATATGTAGTTGTGAAGACATGTTAACTTTATTCAGCAGGTGGAAATGATTACAGCGCTACCAAATTTATATATTTTTTGTGATGTTTTATTGCTTTAACACAGTAAAAACACTTTTATTCAAAAAAGAAAACTTTGCATCGCCATTGTCTGAGAGTCATAACTTTTATATTTTTCTGTGTACAGAGCTATGTAAGGGCTTGTTTTTTGCGGGACAAGTTTACATTTTCAGTAGTACCATTTGGAGGGAAAGAACATGACTTTTTGTTCACCTTTAAATCCGTTTTTGGGTGCCCAGATGAAGAAAATACTCGCAGTCTGGATTGTGTTTTTTTTATTGTTACTTTTTCACACGTGCTCTCAATGCACTATTCATGACATCTTAGTTTACTCTTTGTGGCGATACGATTATTGTATAGTTTTTTTTATGTTGTAGTGTCAAGATGATAAATCAGGTGTGGAATTATCTTTTGTTAAACTCCTTATCCCATTTAGATGTCTCTGATTCCAAGATGATTGATTACAGCTATGTCGTTCAGTTTGAGCTTGAGAAATACGACCCACAAGTTCCCGTCTGGGGCATATGAATCTGATTTTTATCACAGTAATTACATTCCATAAGACCTTGTTTTAATTCACATGACTATTCTATCAATACTATTATTGGTTATTTGGTGGTATGCTAAGAGACAAGTTATAATTTGCATGTAAGTATGAAACATTAGCTGATACAGAAACATTCCAACAAACTTCCTCTGTAATCATCTGGCGGGAGGGAGGAGGCCTTGAATCTCTTGATGTTCGCAGCAGGCCCACTCGCATCTGTCTCAAGGAAAGCTGGATGTTGCAGTATCTGATATAATGGCCGGACAGGAAAGCAATTAGATCTTCAGATACTAACTGAATGCTAAAGATATGTTGATAGAATATTTAATGTTTTTCTTTCTCCAAATCATCAACTTAACCAGTAGCCACCTTTAAATTGTGAGGCTTTCATGTTCCACTTTGGGTGTTTATATATTTTTGATTATTTATTATTATTATTATTATTTATTTTTAAAGCGCCATTGATTCAGGGCGCTGTTACATTGAAGGGGGTTACATCAGTACCATACGCTCAAAAGAGTACAGTGATAAGGGATAATGACAATTGGCATGGGGACAGAGGGAGAGAGGACCCTACCCGACGAGGGCTTACAATCTACAAGGAGGGTAAGAGACACGGCAGGTGAGTGGGCAGACATGGTCTGTGCGTCGGAAGTAGTGACAAAAGTTTTGTTAAGTGAAGGTTATAGGCAAGCCTGAAGAGATGCGGTTTTCATTGTTCATGATTGCTTTTTATTCCATTTTAAGTGCAACGGGATAAAACATAAAATCGCTATGTCGGCACTTGCGCGTTTTCTACAAGTTTATCATGCAGGTTAAATATTGATTAAATACAGGTCAAATATCTATGTTGTGACGCACGTGGCAATACCAAATATGTGTACTTTTTTATTTTTTATTTGGGAACTTGTAATGAGAAAAGGGAAGTGTATGTGTTTTATTTTATTTGTATCTGTGATTTTTACTGTATTTTTAACACCTTTTCTTACATTTTTTTTTTTTCAAGTCCCACAGGGGACTTGACTCAGCGCTCTTCAGATCGCTGGTCTAATACAGTGCAGCACATGACTTTACTGCAATGCATTAGGACTGTCAATCACCATTCCCGCCAAACCCTCTTTCAGTGACAACTCAGAAGCCTTTGTTAAATTTCCGGGTCGTCATGTGATTTTGACACTCCCATTCTTTGTGGGGTCCCGATGGGGGGGGGGAGCCCCTCCCTGTCTTCTTTAGCTTCTGGTCTCGATTGAAGCAGTACCCAAATGGTTAATAGGCTGCGAGTAAACTTCGGCTGTGGCCAATACTGCAGGTCCCTAGCTGTTTCTTACACCATTTCGTTGACACTGGTTTACCAATTTGGTAACTGTTGGAGGAAATTAATCTGGGGACCTTGTACATGGTACTATAAATATATGGATTTTGGAGTAATAACATCTGCTGAGTGTGTACCTGGTAATTACCCTGTATGTCACTTATGAAGGTAATTTTCATCTCCCAGACATGTGTACACAGGTATCTACCACTGTATGGTAACTATAGGGAAGGAAATCAGTCGCAAGTTGTGTACACTGGTCCTACCACTTCGTGGAAATTCTGCTGCGACCTAGTACATGGTTATACTTTCAGACTGGAGGGTCGGGGGCCCATGGGATTGATCTTGGGGCCCCCACCCACTGTACAGAAAATTTAAACGCCCCGGGACATAAAATGCCCCTTTTACCACATAAACTGTTAAAAAAAGAACAAAATTTTGTGTCTACAAAAAACCCAAAGGGAGCCCACGATCTGTCTACTCGCATATCTATCTCACACATATGTCATCTAACATTCAAAACATGGCTAAGTAGGTCCATCCATATCCCCCCCCGCCCCACATACAATATCCCCCTCCATTTTCCTTGGTCCGCACCACCCACCTTCTAAAATAAACAGAAGCAAGAAATTTGAAGTCTAACTCCTTAAAAGGTCAGGTGTTCCCTCACTTTTACAATCGGACAATGTACGCTGCCACTATACCCCCCGATAAAACCTAAAAACACTGCCTATGGAGACCACATAGTGGCCAACAAAAAAATACATGGAAACCTCAAAGAAAATTTTTGCTATCTACAATACATGAAAAAAACTTTGAGATTTTTTTCACGTTTTGATCAAAAAAGCTTAGCCACCCCGGCTACCAACGGGATTCAAGGGGGTGACAACACCACCTATAGGCCCAATAGAGGTCAGACACAGCTCAGGTGTTCAAAAACGCCAATAGAGATCACATAGTGGTCAGTTTACCAGCTCAGGTAAAACCTAAAACACCACCATATAGAGACCAATAGTGGTCAATCCACTAGGTAAAACCCTTTAAACACCCCATATGAGCCACAAGAGGTAAACCAAAAGTGGTATAACCTCAACACCCCATATGGACACATAGGGTCGGGCATCAGCTCAGGTATAACCTAAAACCCACCCCTATGGAGCCCACATAGAGGTCAGACCCCACTCAGGTATAACCTAAACACCACCATATGAGACCACAAAGGGTCAGCATCAGCTCAGGTAAAACCTTTTCCCAACCCCCTCCTTATGGAAACCACATAGGGCCAGACACCCAGCTCAGGTATAACCTAAAAACACCCAAAATGAGACCACATAGAGGTCAAAACCCCAGTTTCGGTATAACCTACAACCCCCCAAAACCACCCCCCCCGAGACCACATAGGTCGACACCACCAGAAACCTACAACACCACATATAAGACCACATAGGGCCAGACACAGCTCAGGTATAACACAAACACCACCAATTTTTACAGACCACATAGGGGCCCAGACACCAGCTCGGGTAAACACAAACACCACCATATGAGACCACAAAAGAGGTCAGACCCAGTTCAGGAAAACCTACAACCCACCAATAGAGCCCACTAGGGTCAGACCCCAGTTAGGTAAAACCCTACAACACCCCCACATAGAACCACTTAGTGGTCAGACCCCCGGGTCACTCACATTACGTGAAACAACATGATCAAATATAGAAGTAAAATAACCCCGGAGACTCTTATCTGAGAGCGTTTCTTCTTCATGAGTCGTTTTTTTTCCCCTTTTTTTTGGGATGGTTTCCCAAATGATGATTTGTCCCAGCAACAATTCATCCCTGCAAAATTACCCCAAAATTCTTAGAAATTCTCAATTTTCCAACATTCCCTTTTCCATTCCACTTTGACAAACTCCCCGGGTGGGAAACGGTACAAGCCATAACTTAGAGACCTGGTATCTAAGGGGTTGGAGGGGGGGGAAGGAAAAACCCCCCGGAATAATGCCAAAATGGGCTGCTCCCTTCAATTAATTTTCCCGGTAGGTAGACAACCCCTAGGTAGGTAGGCAAATGTGGAAGGCCCCCAGGTAACTAGATTGGCCCTATTTAGGTAGGTAGACCCCCCCTGGATAAGTTAGTAGGCCACCCCGGTAGGTTTGGGGGGTACCTAGCCTGGGTGGGGAGGGATATACCCACAGGTGATAACAGGCCCGGTAGGCAAGTTGATAGGGTACAGGGAGGTTTGGGGGACCCCCGTTTTGGGATTTGGGATGTTGGTGAGTTCCCGTTAGTTAGGCTTTAGTGGGGGGTTGCCCCCAGTTAGGGGAAACTGTAGGGAGTTAGGGTTCACTTTATATTGCTGCAAGCAGTTAGGAAAATCCCTTTAGGGAGTATACGGCAGTTAAGACCTCCTTTAGGTATTTAAAAAGGGAGGGTTTTTAGGGTTCCCCCCCCCCCCCCCCCCCCCCCCCCCCCCCCCCCCCCCCCCCCCCCCCCCCCCCCCCCCGGCAGGTTAGGGGCCCCCCTTAGGTAGTTCAGGATTTTGGCCCCTTTTGCTGGGGTGAGGAATTTTAGGGCCCCCCTTTGTTTTTAGGAGTAGGGCCCCCTTTAGTTTTTAGGTGTAGGGCCCCTTTGTTTTTTGGTATAGGGCCCCTTTTTGTTTTTAGGTATTTTAGGGGTTTTGTAGTCAGGGCCCCTTATTTTGGGGAGGGCCCCCCCTTTGGCTGTCAGGTCCCCCCTTAGGTGTCAGGGCCCCTTTAGGTAATCAGGCCCCCTTTACACACAGGGCTCCCCCTTTATGTTACGTATAGGGTCATTTTTGGGAGTCAGGGCCCCCTTTAAGTTTAGTAGTTTGGGCCCCCTCTTGGGCCCCCGTTCCCGGGCCCTTTAGGTAGTCAAAACCCCCCTTTTGGAGCAGGACCCCTTTTAGGTAGTCGGGGCCCTTTTGTTTCGGGTTTTGATTTGGGCCCCCCCCTTTAAGGGCCCCCATTTGAGCCCCCCCCCTTTGTTGCCAGGGCCCCCCTTTGGGGGGTCAGGGCCCCCCTTAGATTGCCCGGCCCCCTTTTGGAGAGGGGTTTGGGGTCAGGGCCCCCTGTGGTAGTCGGGCCCTTTGATTTTCCCGGGGCCCTTTTAGAACCAAACCCCCCCCGAGGGAGTCAGGCCCCCTTAGTTGCCCGGCCCCCCCTTAATTGCCCGGGCCCCTGTAGGGAGTCAGGGCCCCCTTAAAAAATTGCCAGGGCCCCCTTTTATTGCCCGGGGCCCCCCTTGTTTCCAGGTTTCAGGGCCCTCCTGGGTAGTCAGAGACCCCATTAGGTAGTTAATAAAAAAATCAAAAAACACCTTTCTCCCGCTCCCGCCGGCTCCTATTGCCGCCCTGCATAGGCGGCGCGGTGATGTGACGTCACCGCGCAACTACGTCACAAGTAGGGGCCGGGGCACAGCAGGCTTAAGGCCTAATACCTTACACCTGCCAGGGCGATCAGTGGAGCACAGCACCACTAGTGCTGCGCTCCGCTGACACCACGCAGCCCCGGGAGTCGGGGACATTAGTCCCCGACTCCCAGGCTGGTCTCTGAGCGCTCAGGACACAGGCGTTCAGTGAACGGATGCGGCGGCCGGGCCCCGGGGAGTGACGGCACTGCCTCCGGTGCCCAGAGCAGCTCAGGGCCCATCGGGGGATTTACCGATCCCCTGGCGTCCCAGTCCGAGCCTGGGTATATACTACTATATGGTTACTGTATGGTGGTAATATACAGTCTGTAGAGCCTGTGTACAACTGGTATATGGTCACTATATGGTGGTAATTTGGTCTTTGCATACTGATTCAGTAACAGTATTATTATTATTTATTTATTTTAGAGCACCATTGATTCCAGGGCACTGTACATTCAAGAGGGTTACAAACATAACATAAGTCAAACAAGTTCAATGCTGACAGTATATGACAATCAACTGGCTCTGAGGGAAAGAGAACACTTCCCACGAAAGCTTACAATCTACAAGGAAGGGGAAAAGAGACAGAAGGTGGGGGCAGACATGTTTGTAGGGGGTGTAGTGACAGCAGGGGTACTATAGTTTATAGACCATACTGAAAAGATGGGTTTTCAAGCTACTTTTGAAACTGGTGAAAGTGGAAGAGAGTCTGATGTGTTGGGGCAGTGAGTTCCAGAGTGTGGGCGAAGCACGAGAGAAATTTTGAAGACGGTTGTGTGAGGAGCTGATAAGAGAGCAGAGAAGAAGGTCTTGTGAGGAGCGGAGATTGCGTGAGGGGGAGTATCTGGAGATTGAGGCAGAAATGTATAGAGGGGAGAGGTTATAGAGAGCTTTGTATAGGGGTATTATTCAGTCACTATGTGGTGGTAATTTGTGGTTGTGTTCTGGCGGTATAATCAGATGCTTATATAGTAGGTAGTGTTATTGGTAATGTTGGTCTTGGTATAGTGGGATCTGTTTCGTAGCAATATGATGGTGATATCTATGGTGAGGTATTTGCTCCATTATCTAGTAACTGCATGACTATTATTAAGAGGTACTGGTAAATGTCTGTGGGGGCGGGAGAGGGGCTGGAAGTGGGGGCCCCATACAAAAGTTTGCTATCTGATTTGCCGGGTCTAACCAGTGTAATTGAACATGACATAATTAAGAAACCTCAGGTGACAGTTAATTTAAAGCCCTAAAGGATCCCAGAGGTTTGCAGACAAGTAGTTTCACAAGAAGGGAAGAGAATGCTACAGTTGGGTGTAATTGAGGAATCCAAGTCCAATAGTCTGAGTGCCAAAAAGTGGTGCTTTTGTAATGATTACAGAAAACACAATGAGATTTCTCATTTTGATGCCTACCCTATGCCAAGTGTGGTTGTACTTATTGAAAGGTTGGATCCTGCCCAATATACACTATTATTACCCTATATCTTATGAAAGGGTATTGGCCGATCCCCTTTTCAAGGGAGTCCAAAGATAAAACTGCTTTTACCAATTATGATGGCTGTTACTAGTATGTGAGGATGACTTTTGGAACAGTGAGCTCTGGCTACTTGCTACTTGATAGAGGACCTCTAACCCCTGATGAAGCCAGGTTAGCTGGCGAAACATGTCGGCGAGGTCAGATATGACGTTTTAAATTGTGATTTCTCACCTCTGTCTACAAGTGTCACCTGCTGCAGACGGTGTCACAAGGGGACCTTATTTGTTCTGTGTCCATGAGATTGGGGACGACTGCCCAAGTAGTAGGCTTGGGATCCCTTACTGAAGCGTGTACTTTGCTATAGATATAAGGCTCTCCTGTTAACAGGTGGTGCTCCACCAGACTTGATAATAGAAAGGGAGTTATTCCCTCTTTCAGAAGCAAAAAGGGTTAAATGATGAGGATAGAGATCAGGTTTTTAAATAGTGTGTATAGAGGTTAAGAGTTAGATATAATAAAAGTTACGTTCTAGTGTTTAACAGATAGAGAACTGATAGAGTTTAAGTTTGCCTACGGCAAAATAGTAAATATAGTGATCAAAAGCCACTCTCTGTTCTCTTGCGAGATTCCCAATTTTTTGGAGATTATGATCGGCATGGAGGATGCACGATATCTAGGCTACATAGTGGGAAGGGGCCTAGTCAAACCTCAGTTTAATAAAAAGGAGGCAATACAAACCTGGCCAAGCCCACGAAACAAAAAACAGGTGAGGGAGTTCTTAGGGATAATGGGATACTACAGATGCTTTGTCCCCAACTTTTCCACAATAGCAGCCTGTTAACCCCTTACCGCCAGAGCCAGTTTTGACCTTCCTGACAGAGCCCTGGTTTTAAAATCTGACGTGTCAATTTATGTGAGAATAACTTTGACACTTTTACCTGTCCAAGTGATTCAGAGATTATTTTCTCGTGACACATTGTGCTTTAAGTTAGTAATACATTTTGGTCCAAAAAGTCCTTGTATATTTGTGAAAAATATAAAAATATCATGAAAATTTGCAAGAATTTGCGATTTTTAAAGTTCAAAAATTTTGCGTGTAAGACAGTTTTTTTCCTCAAAATAGTTTTATAACTAGATCTACCCTATGTCTACTGTAGGTTGGCACATTTTTAAAAGTTTTTTTTTGTACCACATCAAGGGGCTTAGAAATTATAGTAGTAATTTTCACATTTTCAAAAAATTTTGCAAAATAATTTTTTTTTGGGACCCGTCCCGTTCTGCATGGGTTTGAGGGGCCTGTATTTAGATACCCAATAAATGCCCCCCTCAAGAAAACTACACCCCTTATAGTATTTTAAAAAAGCTTTTTAAGAATTTTTTTGACCCTTTAGATTTTTCCCGAAATTAAAGCAAAGTGGAGGTAAAATTTAAAAACATTTCACTTTTTTTTTGAGATTTTAAATTTTTATCCTTATTCACAAGAAAAAAGGTAAATGTGATCGGGAAAATTTGCAACTTAATATTGTTTCCCCAGATTCTGCCGTTTCAGAGATTCCCCTATGTGGCCCTAGTGCCTTTTTTGGGCTCAACACAGCCCAAGTAGGAGGAGCACCTACTGGACTATGGGGGTCTCATTTTTTTTAAAATTTTTTCTGGGGCCCATTTAAGGTTTGCGGACCCCTAAGGTTCCCCAAACTTAATAAAACCACAAAAAGCCCCATTTGGAAACTAAACCCATTAGGGAATATACCCAGAGGGTAGTATATATCGCTCCACGGGGTTTTTTTCACAAATTTTTTTAGCTTTCGGCTCTGAAAATAAAAAAAAATTTACCAAAACTGCAAAATTTACTAAAAAATTTTAAAAAAAAGGAATCCGGGAAAAAAGCCCCCAAGGTTACCAATTTCTTCCAAGTTGGGCAATACCCTACATTTGGTGAAAAACTGCTTTTTTGGGGCATGGCAGGGGTACAAGAGGGAGCGC
Source organism: Phyllomedusa bahiana (assembly GCA_025379985.1). Lineage (NCBI taxonomy): Eukaryota > Metazoa > Chordata > Amphibia > Anura > Hylidae > Phyllomedusa > Phyllomedusa bahiana. The sequence goes on along the minus strand of JAODAL010008789.1, from coordinate 66,693 downwards.
ATTTGGATTTTGCCACGATATTGGGGGGCCATGTCGCATCTGCAAAGCCCCCAAAGTACTAGAACGGGTGAAACCTTTCCGAATTTCCCCCCATTTTGGATTCAACACCCCTCGGGGATCTCATAAAAGGGGTATTTTGCATTTTGGGCGCCGGTTTCCGAGTTTTTTTTTTTTTTTTTTTAGCTTTGGGGGCCAGAAAATGGGGAGGGGGGGGGAACAAGTTCCCCATTGTTTTTTTGGGCTTTATTTTTTACAGTTTCCCCATATGGGATAAATGGGGAAAACTTTCCTATGGGGTCGGTACAATTCAATGAATAAGTTTATATTTTTTTATGTTTTTTTATTTTTAAACCAATTGAAGTTTATAAAATTTGCTTTTTATGTTGTCCTTTTTTACAGCATAGTTTTTTTAATTTTTTGTATACAGATGATTGTGGGTTGTTTTTTTTCGAAAGTTGGTTTTTATTATTAATTTGAGGATATGATGCTTTATCACTTTTTTATTAAAGGGTTTTGTGAGGCATTTTTACAAAATACCAATCCGGGTATTTTTTTATTTTTTTTTTTTAACACGGTCACGTGGGGTATAAATGACTGCTATTTTTTCCCAAAACGATACGATTACAGCGATACCAAATTTGTATTTTTTATGTTTTACTGCTTTTTCCAAAAAAAAACATTTTTTTGAAAAGGAAAACACATTTTTGCATCGCCCTATCTGGAAACCATAACTTTTTTTAATTTTTTTTTTTATGGAGCTGTATGGGACTTTTTTTTGCGGGAGAGTTTACAATTTTTTTGGTATCATTTTTGGGGGGACAAGACTTTATGATCGCTTTTAAATCCGTTTTTTGGAAGGCAGGTGAAGAAAAACGCAATCCAAACATTTTTTTTATTTTTAAAAGCTTTTTCCCTGCAGTATCCTTTAAATTTTGTTTTACTCTGTGGGTTGAACGATTTTCGGTGAAACCAATTTATAAAGTTTTTTTTTGTGGAAGCACAATTTTTTTTTTTTTTTAAAAATGTTTTTTTTTTGTGAAAAACAATATTTATCATCCATTTCTAATAGCATAAAAAGAAATTTTTCCCCTATATAGGATATGTTTTGGCTTTTCTTTTGCGGGATGAAAATGAGTTTTAATTGGGACCACTTTTATGTTGATATGAGTTTTTGATCGCTTTTTACTCCTTTATTTTGTGGGATGAACAAAAATTGCAATTATGTGACCTTTTTTTTTTTTTTTTTTTACGGCTTCCCGACGGGTTAATTAACATGAAGATTTATAGAGGGTTGTTACGGAAGCGACGATACCAAAAAAGGGTACTTATTTATTTTTGATCTTTTTTGGGGCGATTGGCTTTGTAAAGGGAAAAAAGGGGAGTGTCTGCTTTTATTTTATTTTTTGTGTTTGTGTTTTTCTTTTTTTAAAAACTTTTTTTTACTTTTACACACTTATTTATTTTTATTTAGAGGGGAATTGCATGAACAATCGCAATCGTTCATACAATAGGAGATCAGCACACAGATTATGGCTGTATCTGGTCCCCATGGCAACTGTCAGTCACCTGCCCACAATGCATTGTGGGCATCGTGACGTCACCAGAAAAACCGGATGCTGTCATTCAGCGTCCGGCTGTCTGGTAGGAATCAGTAGCGCGCTGAGCGCGTTACTCCCGCCGGGATCGCGGGACAGGAGCTCACTCCTGCCGTCCGCAGCTGCGATGTCGCGACCACGATTTCGCGACCACGATGTCGCGACATCGGGGGTTAATCCCCCGCCCGGGAGCGCACCCCGGCCGGGGGATGCGGCATGATGCAGGGGTTTAATATACCGCGGGTTCCATGCCGCGATCTTGCGCAGTCCGCCGGTGAGCGCGCAAGTGCGCCTTGACGTACTCCTACGGCGATTTGCGGGAACCGCTACCCGACATTGATGTATGAGTACGACAAATGTCGGTAAGGGGTTAACAGAGCTCACAAAAGGGGCACAATCCGTCATGGTTAAGTGGTTACCAGAGGCTGATCAGGCATGTAATGAGCTCAAAATTTCTTTATATAGATAACCAGTCTTGGTAGCATCCGATTTCAGAAAATAATTTGTAAACCTGGGTGTGGTAATGTCTCAGGACATAAATGGAGTGGAAAATCCTATAATTTATTTAAGCTGTAAGCTTTCCCTAGCAGAGAAACATTACCCGATTATGGAGAAATAATGTTTGGCTGTTAAGTGGGCATTGAATTCCCTACTATTACCTACTAGGCAGAAAATTCAAGTTGGTTTCTGATCATGCCCCACTTAAAGGGGATGTATCGCTTCCTTAGTTCGGCTGATTCACACTGCTCTCAGCTTCTCAACTCTGGAAATGCAAGGGCGTTTCTTTCCCTCCCAGCTGGGTGACATCATCCCCCCTTCACTGTGCATGCTGGCTCCCGAGACTCCCACCCCCCTCTCTCTCTCTGAGTCCACATGTCACTGTGTCTCTCCCTATCAGTCTTATTTTGTAAGAGCTGTATACATACCACAGGCTGCATTCAATCTAATCTGAGCACTGATCTCCTCTCACAGCTGGAGATGATCTATGAATGGCACAGATCTCGCTTCTATGCAGGAGAGTTAGGCACCGAGACAAAACTGTTATGTTTTCTGATTGTAGAATCTGTTGCAGTCTGTTTCTGCTGGGTGTAGAGAGAGAAAATGCTACGGCCCCTAACTCTGAGTCAGACAGGGATCGACCCAAATTGTGCTGTTTCCTGATTGTGTAAGCCCTTCAGTGTAATTCTGTTTCTTCTGCTTGTATAAAGTGAAAATGTGACGGGCCCTTACTCTGAGTGAGAGACACAGATCCATGAATTCGACCGGGGGCTGTACAGAATGTAAATGAGCTCTCAGCTAGTGAAATGCAAGGAGGAGGGATCCGGAGGGATTCGACCAGGACTGGATATCAGTGGAAACAAAAACACAAGATAAGGAATACTGTGAATACAAGACCGCTTTGCTAATGACATCCAATTGCAAAGTTGCTTGTTTTCACTGTCCCTTTATTCAGAAGACCATTTAATGAAATGATAAAACCCCTTTAAGTGGATGAAAACAAAAAAGGAACTAATGCCAGGATAACATGCTGGTTTCTGACGTCACAAGATTTTAACTTGTATGTTGAACATAGGACAAACTGCACAGAAATGCAGATGCACTATCATGGCTACACTGTTTGGTGGTTGAAAGTGCACAGCCCCTCGGTTTTGGGCAGATAAAAGGGCATGTGAAAAGGCACAAGGTGCTGTGGTTGATGGCCGATATGTGTCACCAAGGTGCCCGCCCCTTGATAATGTAAGCCGGTAGTCTTTTGTCACTAACCTTAGATTACTGCCACTTTTTTACTATTAGCTGCTTCCAAGTAGGTGATCTGGGGCGGCTTTTTACTTGAGTAGTCTAAGTGATGGGTGGGATGACTACTCTCATGTATCTAGGCCTGGTTTTGACTGATTTCTATGGGCCAGGAGGATTAGACGAGCTGGGGTGTGGCTCCCAGGCTGAAGTGTGTGTTAGAGTTGAATCTGTTTGTTTCCATGCTTTGTTTGAATTTGGTAAATTCTGTTTTAAAACCCCAAAAAAATGGGACATAAATTGCCAAAAAACTACAAAGCTACAATTACTGCTCAGTGGCTGGAAGATAGACTAAGTCCCAGAGCGAGCTCCCGGCCAATAGCTGATGGGAAAGATAAGTTGTGCGGGAAAATTTTAAATTGAGCAAAGCTCTAGATACTTTTAAAACCCAGCTGCAAAAAAAGCCACAGTTAAAATGGGAGACTGCCAAATGCAAAAAATACCGTGAAATTGAACCTGCGTCCCCTGAAAACTGTCTGGTGAGGTTTTAGGATATGTTAGGGTATGTTACAGCCTTTTTGGTCCGTTTTTGGACCCAGTTGGAGTCGAAAATCACATCCAAAAAGCAAGGTCAAATGGTTTCCAACACGTACCCAACAGGCTGCGTGTTTGGGAGGTGGGATGCAGCAGGTCGCCCCCTATAGTTTATTATAGGGGCCTTCTGTCTTTGGGTCCAAAGAACTGAATGTCAATTTTTGGGGACAAATCCAAAAGAGGACTGAAAGACACAAGTAAAATTGCGAGCAGTGTAAAAATCACCTGCTCTTGTTAGATGTGTGTTTGGGGTCCATCTAGATGGACCCAAAACGATCCAAAAAGCGTATGTTATGCAAAACAACACCCCATGCGGGGCGTCGCTAGGCTGTTTTTTCGGGGCTCGGGCCCCGAATAAAAAACCCCTGTCCCGGTCCCCCGGGCCCCCAGGCCCTGCCGGGGGCCTGGAGCCCCATGGCCCTTAGTGCTGGCGCCCCGCTGGACCCCACATCGCGAGGGCCTGGGGGAGCAAAAGGCGAGCGTCCCTGCCCCCCAGCAGTGTCGGCCCCCGCAGGCCCGAACAGCGGGGCCCCCGGGTCCCCGCAGCGTGGGAACCGCCGCCCCCGTGCGCCTCGCCGGCGCGTCGCGATGATGTGATGTCATCGCGACGCTGCCTCTCCCGGGCGCCCCAGCGGTCAAGGCCGGCGCCGAGGAGCCGCCGGAGGAGCGCGGGTAAAGTCAGAAGAGGAGCCGTCCCCGGGGGAGTTAAAGTGGTATTAATTTTGTTATTTTTAACGGTTTACCTGCCCCGTGCCCCAAATTACTGCCTGTGCCCCTATAAGCCCTGGCCCCCATATCCTCCCGGGCCCCCATAATCCCCTCCCTTTTTGCCCCCTTTACACACCCTGTGGCCCCCTACCCCTCCTGTGGCCCCCTTTTCCCCTGCTGGGCCCCATACCCTGCCGTGGCCCCCTACCCTGTTTGTGGCCCATACCCCCTCCTGTGGCCCTTATGCCGCCCCGGGGCCCCCCAAATTATCCCCCGGGCCCAATACTCCCGGGGCCCCCCCTTCCCCCTGTGGCCCCCATATACTGCCTGTGGCCCCCCTTTCCGGCCAGTGGCCCCCATACCCTGCCTGGGGCCCCTTTATGCCTCCCCTGTGCCCCATATACTGCCCGTGGCCCCATATACTGGGGGGGGCCCCCCATATCCCTCCCGGGGGGCCCCCATATACTGCCTGGGCCCCATATATTTCCCTTGGCCCCCATTCCCTGCCTGGGCCCCTTTACGCCTGTGGCCCCCAAAATTTACTTCCCGTGGCCCCATCCCCCTGCCTTGGCCCCATATCCCTCCCTGGGGCCCCCCATATACTCCCTCAGTGCCCCCTTTTTGCCTCATGACCCTAATTCTGCCTCCCCCTATGTCCTTTTTGTGGCCAAAATTCTGCCCAGGGGCCCCCTTTTAATCCCTGTGGCTCCTATACTCCCTCGGGCCCCTATTTACCTGCCTGTGCCCAATACTCCCTGTCCCCCCCTATATACTCCCTTTGGCCCCTATACGCCTTGGCCCTATTACCTGCCGTGGCCCTATTACCTGCCTGTGGCCCCTATATTGCCTGTGGCCCCATATACGCTTCAGGCCTAAAACCTAACTGAGGGACTGCTAACCCTATAATTAAGGATTACGGAATGTGAGGAATCAAGATTTTGTGTCCAAACCTCAGGACGAGTTATTGCCGGGGCATCAGCATAAAGGTGTGAACGGATGGAAAAGAAAAGGGAAAGTAACGACGCTGATCAAAAGACTTCCGGTGAGCCCTAAATGTAAGCGGTAATACTTATTGTTGAGCCCCAATTTTTTAAATACAACTGTATTTCCCCACTATCTGGTCCCTGTTTGGAGTAAAAAGTCTCTAGGGCCTGTGTCTGGATAGTAAATGTGGGGGGTTGGTTCGGTCGGGTTGGCAGGATATTTGACCCTTTAAAGTGTAATAGTTTGGGGTCTTGGTTTGTAGGGGGTTTTAGTAACAATCCCTTTTGGGTAGATTTGCCCCCCATGGGAGGGGGGATTTTTTGGGACTTTTAGGGGTATTGCATATGAAGGTGAAAAGTTCTAAAAAAAGAAATTTGTCTTGGTAATTTTTTATGTACAGTGACTGCGGGGAGATGGACGGGATCTTTTTGGGGTGGAGAAAATTAGGACAGAACAGAAGGTTTTTTCTGAAAAAAACATCCGCATCCAAGAGGCGGGGAAAAATGTTTTTAAAACCCCACCCCTCCCCAAAAAAAACAAAAAGGGGCCCCGGCCCCCGGATGTTTAGGACCCAGCAACGCCCTGACCCATTGAAAAACCCTTGGGGCTTTAGAGGTAAGAAGTTTCACCCTTTTTAAATATTTGTTTTTTTGTTTTCAAGTACATTATATTGTAAGTTACATGGTACTAACTTGTCCTGAAAAAAAACAAGCCTCCATGTGGCTATGTCAATGGAAAAATAAAAAAGTTCTCGGAAGTTGGAAGTGAAAAGGAAAAATCTGGTCACTAAAAATTACTGCTTCAGGAATGGGTTAAGCATTAGACAATACACAACACTATGCTAGAGTTTCATGTATTATAAAAGAGGAAGCCAAAAAGTATAATTACTGGCAAAACACCTCCAAAAAGTTTTTAAAGCAGTGCGATTTGCGATGGAAATTCTGCGTCACCCTGATTATACTCCTTCATCCGGGTCCCACAAAAAACCTCATATATAAATTATTCCCAAATTTCGAGCGAGTTTTTTAGAGGAAAAAATATTTTTTTTCGGAAGCCCCGCTCTATGGGAAGTTTCGAGTAGTAGATGTGGCCCCTGCTGTAAAAAGCCGTCCGAACTTAAATAATCCTTTTCAAGTGACTTTCATCAAGTCCTTATCAATAATAGACAACACATGGAGAGTTTGGGAAAAATTATTTTTTTTAAAAAACTTATCCGCCCCCAATATTGTTATTAGGGAGGAGAGGAGGTGACTTATGGACATGTTGACCAGGTGTTGGGTACTTGGAATGGAGCCAAGAAACAGGGCTAGGATAGTGAACTGAAAGGGAACTTCGCTAAGTAGGTCAATAGGACGAAATAGTCTTTGGGTAATACTTATGTTGTATTTCCAGTCCTCAGCATCACCTTATTTTTTAGCTTTCCTTTATAAAGATCCGTAATTTAAAATTAAAAATTTTTAAAAAATACTACTTATTCATTGAGGTCAAATCTGTAAAGTTTCCCTTTTCAACCCATTCCATTTTTCCTCCCTCATGCTTTAGACTGCAGTCTAGCTTGTTCAGATAGACTGCTATGCTTCTAAAAAAGCTTGCCAAAAGTTCTTGGGAGTCAGAATAGGGAAAAAATGGATAAGTATTTGAAGGAAAAAGGGCTTTTAAAAGCAAACCATAAAATAGAAAAGCATCTCTAGGCATATTCAGACTGGCCCACAGGGAAGTTGGGAAAAACCCCCGGGGGGCCCCCCGGGGGTTGGTTCCCCCTTTGAAGGAGTAAAAAAAGAAAAGGACAAAACCAAGGGGCAGGTGCAAGAGTCATGTGCATTTTTGAACAGGAGCTTTAAAATTCCCCCCCCGGAAGGACCCCCCTGGTGGGCCCAAGAATGAACCTCATGGTGGGGGCAAGAATCAGATTTATGGTGAACCCAGGTACCCCAGCTGTCCCGTCTTAGGTAAGCTACCATAATGATCTTTGTTGCATTAAAAACCACTACAGGTGAATAGTTATTTTTGGGGGACAATGGTATTTAGGCGAAAGTGTAAAACAGTTATTGAAGTTAGATATTTGGAAGAAAGAAAAAAGGGGCAAAACATGGAACAAGCAATTGAAAAGTGCCAAATTGTGAGGCCTAGAGGGGACTGGATAAGGTTTCCAAAATGGGGGTTTTTTGAGTTTTCCCTGCTTTTCATGCTTGATATAAAATTTGTCAATGAAAGGAAAGTGCAAACTGGCAACATGTAAGGATCATTGTAAGTTTGGGGTGAGAACTAGCTTTTGGGTTTGGTCTCAAGACGAATAAATTGGTAAAAAACATTAAAAACCAATTGCCCCTTTATCACTGCTATAAAAATATGCAATTGGCATCTGAGCATTAAGGCTGGACCATAAAGCAATGAAAGAATGACGCCTAGGGTGATAAATCGTGTTTTCGTTTACATGATGTGATTGACCAGGTGTGTGTTTGTCACTTATCTGGGAAAGAGATGACACCAGGGAAGAAGACGGTTGGAGGCAGCTTGATGCTCCAAGCAATGTTCTGCTGGTAAACTGTGGGTCCTAACATCATGGGAATATTATGTTGACACACACACCCACCTAAAATTTTTTAAAGACCAAATACACAGTTCATTTGGGGTGCTATTCCCCAATGCGTATTCCGTGCACCTGAAAGTGCCCCACACACTGCAAAAAATTTGGGTGGTTTTTAGGAAAGATAAGGTTTTAAGCCGTTGACTCGGCCTCCAAGTTCTCCAGATCTCAATCTGATAAAGCATCTGTGGGATGTGCTTGGAACCAAATACCACAGGATAGGGTTGTCATGAATCATTTAAACCCTTTGCACATTTTGACGCCCCTGTATGTCCAAATGACATGAAGGGTGTATGGAGCAGGCTAAAGCACTGAGCTCGCTTCAAACGTAGCAGGCGGTGGGTTTTTTACGCCAAATAAACCCCCGTTACAGCAGGGTCCGAAGCTAGCTCCAATTCCTGTGGTTAACACCTTAGATGCTGTGGTGCTTTCAGTGTTTAAATGAATGAGGAACAGGGCTGAGCACCATTCCCCCTCCTCCAATCAGTTGCCATGGCTGCCAGAAGTCTCATGCAGGCTTCTGTAGTTACCATGTATGTACACCTATTGACCCCAAAATTTTAAATTTATCCAAGGTGGGTCTACAAAAAAATGAAACCCTCCCCAAAATGGCGGCATTGAGTTTTTTCATTTTACCCCACACATAGAAATTTTGGGGGGTTTCCTAGTACATTATATGTTATGGTCAATCAATGGCACCATTAAAACATTCATCTTATTCCGCAAAAAAAAAGCCTCATATGTCATTAGAAAAAAAAAAAAAGTTATATCTTGCAGGCCCCGAAAAGGGAAAAGCTAAAACCAAAAATCCTAAAATGGCTGCAACCTGAAGACATTAATGGCCCCATAGGGCTGACACATCTGGGCCTTCACCCATCACCAGTTTCTATTTTGTACTATATCATTGGGCTCCTTTTTTTTGTTAAATTCGACCAGGTTCCCTTACAGGACTACTGGCAATGCCCTGATGGCGCCCCTGCCATGGGACACATTTAAAGGTCTTCTGGACTCCATGGCCATTTTGGTGACACACGGGGGAATGCTGTATATTATGTTAATGGCTTTCAATGACTGCAGATTTTTTTTTTTTACTTTGCAAAAAACCGTTAAAGAAGAAAAAAATTTCCAAGGTTTTGTCACCCATAAATTAAACCAAAAAACCCTTTCTGATTAGTTAAATTGACAACAATTTGTAAAACAATTTTAGCTGATTAATTTAAATGAGCAAAAATTCCCGAAAAAGGGGTTGATACTTATGGAATAAATTTGCTTTTTTCCAGGGAAATTTTGGAATGCTTCCCAATTTAAACTAAAACCCCATAAATTTAAATTTGATATGAAAGGGAAGGGTAAAAAAATGGGAATATAGGAACGGGCCCGAACCCAGAAACAGATTGGTGGTGCCTCTGTGGTGCTCTCTGAGTAGTATTGGTCTGAAAGGAAATGTGTAATATCATGTATTTTGCTTAACCATTGCCTTCAGTGACGGGAAAGGTTTAAAGCTTTTTGCAGGTGAGGAGAAATGGGGACATTAAAAACTTTTTTTTGGGAAATCCTTTGTACGGCTTTCCCTTTGAAAAGGGGCGTAGCTATAGGGGAAATGCAGAGGAAACCCCGGTCGCTATGGGGGGGGCCCCGGGGCCCAAAGGCCATTCCCAAAATTTAAGGGAAGTTTACTTTTTGAAGTATATACAACAGCTACAGCTTTTTTTAAAGAATTTAAAAGGGGGTTGTCTTATATGAAGTTTATATTTGGGAAATTTGGGGGGGCCCAAAAAATTTTAAGGGAAATGTACGCCCTTGGTTTTAAAATTTGGGGCCAAAGTGCTACGGTTTTAGAAAAGGGTTGGTTTACATGTTTTAGCAAGGGGTTTTTTGTTTATGGTCGGGGAAAGCATTCTGTCCTCCCCAGGTCGGGGAACATGCAAAGGAAAGGCATTTTAAGAGGAGGGGCAGGGATGTGTTTTTTGGGCAGGCACGGGGAGAAGCGGGTGAGAGGCTTGAAAGGGGGGTTGTGTGAAATTGTTTTTCCTTTTCCCTGTTTCCTCCTTTTTCCCCTGCCAAACAAAAACATCCCTTGCCCCCCCCTTTTAAACCCTTCCCTTTCCTTTGCATGGGCAGGGCCCTGGGGCAGGACAGAATGTTCCCCCTGCCCAAAGAAAAAACAAAACACCGTTGTAAGGCACATGAAAACCCGCCGTTCTCTAAAACCTTTTGGGGGGGGACTTTCCCAATAGAAACCCAAGGTTGAAACCATCCTTAGTTTTTTGGGGTTCCCCCCCATTTTCACATAATTTCCGTAGTGAGAAAAACCCCTTTTTTGCCCATACAGAAAAGCAGTGGCGTTTGAGTTATGTTGTTAAGTTTTTTCTTTGCTTATGCATTCCCTATGTAGTTTTTGTTACTGAAAACTTTTACGCATCTTTTTGTATCCCCCCCTGTTTTTGTGATTAAACATGTACAGCATGTAAGGGTAGCCGTTTTTTCCCCCAAAAAAAAAAACATTTTAAATGGAATTTACTTCCACAACGGTTCTGGTTCCCTTTGTTCTCCCTTCCAGTTGTTTGCAAATCGCAAAAGGTTATGGGCCCGGGACGCAAAATCCACAAAGCAAAGTCCCCAGAAACAGACAAAAAACAGCAGCGACCCGGGTTTGAAAGATCCCTATCCCCTAAAAATTCAAGTAAGAAAGGGGGCCCAAAACATAAAAAGGAGAGGTTTCGCAAAAAATGGAAAGCAGCTCAAAAGTCGGGCCCTGACAGTGTCAAGCGGGAACAATGAAAATTAAATCGGCTAGGGTAGTTTAAAGGAAAATTTTTTGTTATCCGGGGGAAAGACCTGTGGGAGGCCCAATTCCCAACAGAGAGACCACGATCAATTTCAGGAATGGGACAAAAAGGAAACAGACAGGCCGGGGCCCCCAAATTAAGTCTTTTTAGTGGGGATGACCAGCTAAATTCATATAAGATTTGGGAGTTTTACAGAAAACGGGAAATGTGGGAGGCTTTTAAAAAAGCTGCAGGGAAAGGACCGGGTTAAACAGCAATTTAAATTTCTGCTCAAAAAACCAAATCCCAAAAATAAAGATTTGGGTTTAAAAAAAACATTGCAGGAAAAATATTAAAGGTCAATGCGGGGAAGGGGGTTTACACATCTGAGGACAGTGGGTGAAGCCCAAAAAAGCTTTTCATGTAAAAAAGCCATATTGTTTGTTTTTCCCCTAAATCATATTGTGCACTGATAAAAAATGCTTCTGGGCCCAGCCCTGGGGCCCAGCCCCGGACCCTAGAATTTGTAAAGACTGGCAAATTTAAGTTGTTTTTCCAAAGAAAAAAATTAAAAACTTGTGCATGAACCCACAGAAACCCCAATTTGGGGGAAACAGCTCTTAAAGCTACAGATACACTTTTTCGGAAAAAAGGAAGACCCGGGGCATGTTTTAGTTTCCCCCAAAAGCAGGGTTTTTAAAAAAGGACCTGCAAAATTTTTGGGAAGGCAGAAAAAAAAAAAAAAAAATTCCCAAAAAGGGAAAAACCCCAAAAAGTAAAAAGCTACTAATTCCCACCCGGGCATGTTAAAAATTTAAAATGGTACATTCAAAAGTGAAAGTGACCCAAAATTTTGGGAAAAGCGGTCCCATTGTTTTCCAGGGGCAACAAGCCCACATGACATGAAAATTGGGAACGCCCTTCAAAGGGTAAAACACAACCTTAAAAGAAAAATGATCTATTTGCAGATGGGAAAGCATTTTTAAGGGCCGAAGGGAAAATTGGTCAGGGAAAATTCTTACTGTCCCCAAGTAAAAAAGGGAAAAAGGCAGTTTAGCCATACCAAAATTGCAGGAGGAAATTTATGTTCCCAGCCTGGAAGGGGGAAAAACTGTTTTTCATTTGAAACGCTTGACAGTAAAGGGAAACCTTTTAAACTGTCAAATTTTTTCCAAGGTAATGAGTGGCTTTCCTACTGGAAAGAAGGTAAATAGAAAAGCCAAAAATAAATGAGCACTTGTAAACCCCTCAGCACGGAAAAAGGGAAAGGTTTAAAAAAAAATTACAAAAATGGAAAAAAATGATTTTATACACATGTGGCACAGAAGATTGGGCCCAAAAGACCCTGACAGCTTTTCGGAACTACAAAAAAAGGAAAACCCTGAAAAAGGTTTTGGGGTTGCCCAAAGTTCCCTCAAAACCATTAGGTGTAAATTTTTTGAATTAAATTTCCCAAAAGGCCCCCAAAGTGGGCAACCATTTCCCCAAACCCGGGGAGAACCAGAGCTTCCAGACCCTTGAGATTTACACAGTGAGGGTTGTGCGGGTCCCTTTGAAAACTAAGCACTCCCGGGGAAACAGGTTTTATAGTGACCTTAAATAGAGGGACTTTTTAAAAGGTTCAAAAGGTTTTTTTCCCTAAGGGAAAAAACAAAAAGTGAATTTTTGGAAAAAGTACAGGATTTAACATAAAAAAGAAAAAGCAACAAGTTTAAAAGGGAAAAACCTTGATACTGAAAGTGATAATGGAGGGTGAATTTATGGACAAAAAAATTGAAAACCTATCTAAATAAAAACAGGGGATAAGGCCCATCAAAAGACATTCCCTCCCAAAAACCAAAAGAAAATTTTGGGGTAGCTGAAAGGAAAAACAAAAACCGGGACCGAAAATTTTCAGATGTATGCAAAAGGTTTTGGTTTTTTTAATGAAAAAATTATTGGGGGGTAAAGCCAAAATGAAAAGATACTTACTTGAAAAAACAGATTTTTTTTTCTAGAACAGTGGGAAAAAAACCCCCATAGGGAAACTTGGGCCCAAAATGGTGAGTAAAACCAAAGGTAAAAACATAAGGTATTTGGCTGAAAAGGGAAAATTTTTCATGTATATCCAGAAGGAAACCCCAACCCAAAACTCCAAAAAGAGCGTGGGGAAGTTCTATTTTGGAAAAACTGTTAACTGAAAGGGATACAGAATCCTAGACCCCTAAAAACAAAAAGGGTTTACTTTCCCAACCCATTTGTCACCTTTATTGAAGAATTAAAGGATGGTGTGATAAACTACACTAGAAATTCAAAAAACAGAAGGAAAAAAAATTGAAAGTGATCAGACGAACCCCCCTGCATCCTTTTTTAACGAAAAGAAATTGAAGTCATTCAAACCGGGATCCCTTTGGTGTGGGGATGGAAAAAACCCCCCCCCCCAAAAATACAGAACCCAAAGGCTTTCCCAGCTGGGAGAAAAAAAGGGGGTTTAAAGCATCCAGCGCTTTCTCCTTAAAAAGGGGGTGAGTGCGGGGTTGCGTCCATGAAAACCCACATCCGGGGAAAAGAAATGTTAACCCCCGGGAAAAGGGGAAAAACCAAATAAATGGATAAATTGGCAGCAGGGGGAAAGAAATAAAATCTTTGAAATGACCCCCAAAAACGTGGGTGTAACGAACTGCCGAAGGAAGAAAAAGCTTTTGGGCCCTGAAAAGGGAAATTTTAAATTTAAAATTTAACAATGCTGAAGGGCACCATTAAAAGAAAATTAAAAGAAAAGGACAATTGCCAAGGGATACTACAAAAATTTATGGAGAAGGATTTACAAACAAAGACTTCGCCCCGGGGGTTTTTAAACACGCCCCTTTTCAGCCCTTTAATCTCGGGGTAGCAGAATCAAAAAAATGCAGGGGGAAAACATTTTGATTTTAAAAAACTGTTTTCCCTTTGCATGGTAAATTTTAACAGAAGACTTTTAAACATGGAAAAAAACCCAAAACGGGTTAAAAGACGAGCAAAGACCAGCCCTTAGTTTTGAAAACTTCAGAAAATATTAGGGTTTCTAAAGAAGGCGGCCCCAGGCAAGGGTTTGAAATTAATTGAGGCCCTTTAAACCAAAATTTGGGGGACCCCAGGGGGGAAAAGGCCCCGACCCCTGCCTTTTTAAACAAAGAGATTGACAGCCCAGATGGTTTTTTTGTGTTTTATTTATGTCGTTTGATTTTTAGTCTGTTTTGAGCAAAGGGAAGGGGATAAAAAAGGGGAAATATTTCAAATTTTGAATTAAAATTTTGAGACCCAAAGATCTTGGAAAAATAAAGAAAATACCTGGCATTCAGATCGAAAAGGGAAAATTTTGGAAGTTTTTCTTCTAAATCAGCAGCAAAAAAATTACAGGAAAAAAATTGGGGAATTTTTTTGGTTTGGGAAAGATGAAAAAAAGCAGTGAATTTCCCCGGATGAAAACCAAACTATTTAAAAAGAAAAAAATGAACAATAAAAGACAAATTGCTCCCAAAAATGATAACCAATACAGGGGGAATGGGAAAAATTTGCTGTTTTTTCCCCATGCTACAAAGGGCCAGATATTGCAGCAGCCGTCGGAATTTTATGCAGAAAAACCTCGATGCCAAATCAGCAGGATTGGAATAGTGTAAAGAGAGTCATACGCTCTTTCAAAGGGAACTCTGCACTCTAAACTGAAGTTACCAACAAGTAACCAATGTAACCTAATAGGGTACATTGATGCTGATTGGGCCGGAGACCCGGGCGACAGAAAATCCACCATTGGCTATATTTTTCTTGTTTCAGGTGGCGCTGTAAGCTGGGCTAGCAGAAAACAGCTGTGTGTAACACTCTCATCAACAGAAGCAGAGTACGTTGCAGCAGCGCATGCAAGTAAAGAGGCCATCTGGCTACGGCAACTATTGGACGACTTGGGTCAACAACAGTTGGAACCAACAAAAGTCTTTGAAGACAACCAAGGATGTCTTGCACTTGCACAGATGGAAAGAGTCAACCCAAGAACCAAGCATATCGACGTTAAGTTTCATTTTTTACGGGATCTTCAAGAACAAGAAGTTCTGGAATTACAGTACTGCCCAACTGAGGAAATGCTCGCAGATATGTTCACGAAGCCTCTGAGTACAGAAAGACATTCTAGACTCATGTTGAAGCTCGGCCTAATGGACTAAGCCTTAGCTGTTGAGAAGGGTGTTGAAGTATATACAACAGCTACAGCTTATGTTAAAGAACTTAAGTCATACAGACAGCAGGTGGCGCTGAGTTATGTATTAAGTGTTTCTTAGCTTATGCATTGCTATGCTAGTTCTTGTTACTGTACCTGTTACGCATCTCTCTTGTACCCTCCATGTTGGCAAGACTCAAGTTAAGCATGTAATGGTGGCTGTGTATCTCCAGTAAACATCACAAATGGATTTACTTCCACAACGGTCTGTATGCCTTTGCTTCTACTCCAGATAGCTGCAATCTGCAACAGATACCAGTATTGTAAATGGCACATGGTAGGTGGGGGCCCTTTTATGAATTTTGCACTGGGGCCCTCAAGCTTTAAGTTACACCTCTGAGTTCCTGTGTGGTTTGAAATTGATTAGGTCTAACCTATAAGACTGCATATAAGCCTGTGGATACAGCTGGTGCCATGCGATTCCCAGTGGTGGCTCATAGACCAGTGGCTTCTCTGAGAGAAGCGGGCAGAGTAAGCGATAGTAGAGGAGTGTGCCTACAGACAAGTGAGCGAGAGCCGTCGAAAAGAGACCTGAAGAGCTGCTTCAAGAGTTGGTGATAAATTGCTAGCACCCTGCGCCTTTGCTGCAAGAGTTAAAGGTGTTTACCATGAATGCATTGCATGCCCTGCTTTTCTATTTCCAGCTTTCAGAGTCTTTAAAAGGGGATGTGTATAATTTGTTTGAACTGCACGTCATGTGACCCAGCAGGCTTGACATCACCATGCCTTTCCCCACAGTGTGCCCACTCTAGTCAAACAAAGATCTGTTTATGTAAAGTTAAGTAGCCTAAAATATGAGAGCTATAATTATCTATAATGTAGCTAACTGGTTAGCACCTCTCCCTTTTGGCATGGGGGTCCTAGGTTCAAATCCCCTAGGTTCAAAAACATGAATTATTATTCTCTATGCACATACATGATTTGAGGTTTCTTTTTATTTTTTGGTGGGGGGAGATGAAAAAAAGCCAATAGACAGATAAAAAAAAAAAAAAAAAAAAAAGCATGACAATAAATTATCTGCTATATCTGATTAATTACTAAGGCGTACAGAAGACATGAGTAGAATGATAGCACCTGGGGTTGAATACTTTCTCAGCAGTGAGTGTTTGTGATTACTAGGCAGGGAATAGACTGACAGCAGCTGCCTGAGAGGAAGGATGATGTCTGAACATGCAGCCAGGACTAAGAAACTTTTGTTATTGGTTGGATCATATGGAGATGAGCTGTACACTATGGATCTCTAAGAGCACGTTCACACGGCATAGGACAAATACCGGCCGGTTTTCCGGCCGGTATTTGTCCTGTTTTGCGACCGTCCCCGGGGGGGCGGCTTTTCTCCGCGATGAGCGGAGAAGAGCCCTCCCTCTCCCATTGAGAAGCACATCTTCCGTCCGGAAACCGGGCAGAAAATCCCGTGCAGTGGGGACTGCTGCACGGGTTTTCCATAGAGCACAATTGTGCTAATTTTCGGCCAGTTTTTCAGGTGGTCTGAAAAACCGCAAACCGGCCGAAAAACCGGCCGAAAACCCGAAAACATGTCCCTTAGGGACATGCCCTTGGGGAGCAGCTAAAACAAAAATGGTGCAGAATTTTTTTAATAATGATGAACATTGAAAATGTTAATTATTTAACTTGCAAGCTTCCGATATCAATTCTACTTGATGGGAAACTGCCCGCCCGCGCTGTTTAACCCTTTAGACGCTGCGGAAAAGATGGCCACTGCATCTAAATGAATGAAAAATGGTGCTGCGCACTGTTCTTCACTCTGATCCGGGTCCCTGCAGCGTAACTGTGGGGATCCGATGCCTGGATATGGCAGCGGGAAGCCTTGTGAAGGCCTCCATTGCTGCCATGTTCTCGTTTGCCCCACTTACGGCCATAGGCAGGAAGTGACAAAAACGCCATCTTGGTACAGCCTAATGCATTGTCTATGCAATGCATTAAGCTGTATTAACGATCGCACCCCCTAGTGGTGAAACGTCCTAGGGGGACTCAATGTTAAAGTAAAAAAAAATAAAAAAGTATTAAAAGTTCAAATCACCCCCCTTTCACCATTTTACAAATAAAAAAAAAATTTAATTTAAAAAAAGTTACACATATTTGGTATTGCCGCGTCCAAAAAAGTTCCGATCTATAAAAATTTAACATCATTTATCCGTACCTAAAAACCGTAGAAGAAAAAAATTCCAAATGCCAAAATTGCGTTGTATTGGTCATTTCATGTCCTATAAAAATTGGAATAAAAGTTATCAAAAAAGTTGCATGCATTCCAAACTGCTAGCAATAAAAAGTGCAATTCAGCCCACAAAAAATGCCCCCTCACTGACGTCCATATGTGTTAGTACAAAAAAGTTATTGCTCGCACAAAATTGCGCTGTTGCGCAGATTTCAAATATAGAAAATGTTTGGAATTTTTTTACGCCACCAAAACATAACGGAAACCCTACATGTTTGGTATTGACGGATGCATATCAACCTGTAGAATACAGATAACACATATTTTTACTGAAGATTGAACGCTGCAAAGACAAAACTCCCGCAAACATGGTGCAAGTAAATTTTTTCACATTTTGCCCCACTTAGAATGTTTTTGCGGTTCCCCAGTATATTCTATAGTAATATAAACAACACCACTGGAAAGCACATCTTGTCCTGCAAAATAAAAGCCCTCATATGTCTATGTAGGTGGAAAAATAAAAACGTTATGGGTTTTGGAAGGTGAGGAGGGGAAAAATGAAGAGTAATATTTTTTTCTTTGGAGGGATTAAAGGGTTAAGAGAATGAAGCTGTCTCAGAACCCCCTCTGCAACTGCATACCTCCCAACATTTATAGATTACAAATAGGGACACATTAGCCACACCTCTGGCCCCGCCCAAACAAATGACATCACATCAGGCCACACCTCTGACCACACCCAAACAAATGACATCATACCAGGACACGCCTCTAACCATGCCCCACCAAATTAAATCATGCCCCGCCCCTCCAGAAGACCAGCGCCAACACAACTGCGGCGCTACTAGGGTCTGTAAATATGTAATTATATAAAGTAATGTATTGTATATACAGTGAGCCATACAAATAGCTGTAAGACAATGTTCTGTGGATGATACCGCTATATAATTGTCATACAGTGACCACATAATACCAATATACAAGGAGCAAATATCCCCGTACTGTTACTGACCACACCACGACTAATATTATCAACGATACTGCTATACAAAGATTAAATAATTCTGCCACACTATGACACCATCACCACCACATACATGACCACATAACACCACCACATAGTAACTGAATAAGACCACAAAACCATGACCACATAACACCACCACATACTAAACTGAATAATCCCACCATATGATCCTGAATATAAACCTTTTACACTCCTAACAACATTCCTGCCAGACAGTGACCATATGGGGGTAGATAGCAGTTGTACACAGGCTCCGCAGACTGTATATACCACCATACAGTGACCATATGGGGGGTAGATGCAGTTTGTACACAGGGCCTCTGAAAGACTGTATATACCACATACAGTGACCATATGGGGGTAGATAGCAGTTGTACACAGGCTCTGCAGACTGTATATACCACCAAAATCCAGTTGACCATATGGGGGTAGATAGAGTTGTACACAGGCTTTGCAGACTGTATATACCACCATACAGTGACCATATGGGGGTAGTAAGCAGTTGTTCACAGGCTCTGCAGACTTTATAAGTGATGACAGTACAATACAATTTAGTGACTCACAGGTGACGTCTTCTCTGTTGGGAGTCATTCCCTTTCTCCATTCCTTCCAGACCACCATGACCACTTCTCCCGGCCTCGTCCCTGCATAATTAACCACACAAACATCTTAGACTCTGCACTTCTCCAGCACCTCCCTACCAAATCCCACCTCTGTACAAACTCCCCATGGGTTGATAGGTGGAGTAGGGAGTATGGGGCAACAGGCAGGGGTTCAGGGGGTTATAGAGTGTCGGGTGGGGGTTGTATTTCGTGTTGGCACATAGGCCACAGGGGTTGAGAGGGAGGTAAAGGCCACAGCTTACAGCACAATCTCTGGGGGGAGACAGAAGCCCAACCCGCGGGAGATTGCGGTGCGGCTTGGCTGTTCCCCATTCCCTGCACCCCCAGATGATCAGCCACAGCCATGACCTTCAGGGGTGCGGGGATGGAGTATAATAATATTGGATTTTGTTAGACTACGTCGGACCAGCGTAGCAATCTATTTTTAAACTAAACATGGTCCCGAGGGCCGTGTCCAGGGAGTTTTATTTAAATAAAGTGTTTTTTTATTTTGTTTCTGTGTTATTTTTTTCCATTTTTTCCAGTGATAGTAATGGAGGTGTCTGTCAGATGCCTCGGGCTTGGTGTCAGCCTGCGGCAGTTTTTGTCACCCGGCGGCAGTTTTTGTCACCCCAAGGCCGACACTAACCCCGTGTCACTATTACCTCAATACCCAACACACCAAGGGTATCAGGAAGAGCCAGTAACCAAGAGAAGCAGACACCTAATGTGAGGGTCTGCTTCTGGAGCAGCTTTCAGACTTTGGGATTCTTTTGAATGGGAAGGGACCAGTATTGATGGACCTTCCCATTCTGATAGTATCAGGCTGCCGCTGTTGGTTTTACCCTGGCTGGTTATGGAAATTGGGGGTAACCCACGTTGTTTATTTTTATCAAAAATCATTATTTATTGAGAATCCTACAGTGGCACCTCCTGTAATCATTTCAGTGGATGCCCGTGTGCAGATTCTCACTAAATAAATAAATTTTCAGAAAAATAACGACGTGGATCCCCCCCCAATTTCCATAAACAGCCAGGGAAAAGCATCTGCAGCCTGATACATCAGAATGGGAAGAACCATTGTTACTGGTAACTTCAAAATTTTAAAAATACCAGTTACAGCTACTCCATAACAAATACACTAGAGGGTCCCTCCTACAGTTACCGGCTCCTTCCCAGTACCCCTGGTTCGTGGGTCTTGGGGGTAATAGTGGACACGGGGTTTAGTGTCAGCCTTGGGCTACAAAAAAAAAAACCGCTGGCTGACACCAACCCGAGCGAAGTAAAGGAGAGGCGTCCCTCCAGATACCGCCACTAAATATCACTGGAATCAAATGGAAAAAAAACACACAGCAACAGAAAAAAAACACTTTATTTAAATAAACACTCCCCGACACCAGCCCTCGTTATCCATTTTATTTAAGAAATAGATGTAACGCTGTCCGACGTAGTCCAAATGGGAACCTGTAAAAAAAAAAAAAAAAACTACAAATGGGACATCACCCAGCTTTCCTGGACGCCTGCTGTGAACCATGTCACCCAGCTTTCTGGGATGCAGAATAGTCTATTCAGTGCACAAGAAAGCTGGGTGACATCCAAACAGCAGGCGCCCAGTAAAGCTGGGTGCCCGCTGTGGGAAAATGAGTGTCACCCAAGCTTTTCCAGCTGCTTTAATAATCTATCCAGTAAAATGGGAAAGCTGGGTAACATCCAACAAGCAGGTGTCCAGCGCCGGAAAGCTGAGTGGCACCCATCCCCTACGCAGGCACTTAGCTTTTCCTGGATGCCTGCTGTGGAGGGATGTCACCCAGCTTTTCCCATATACTGGATAGATTATAAAGCAGCTGGGAAAGCTGGGTGACATGGTTCACAGCAGGCATCCTAAAAATATGGGTGCCACTCAGATTTCCTGGATGCTGGATAGCCCATCCAGCATGTGGGAAAGCTGGGTAGGCCTTGGGAAAGGGAGGGAAACAGTGGGGGGGGGGATGGAGGGTGTGTTGGAAAGGGGTCAGGACGAGTAAGAGGGGAGTTGAGTGGGGGGAGGGTCAGGTAGGGAATGGAGATTCAGGGAGGGGGGGCCGAGTTGTTGGACAGGGAGGGAGAGGAGCCATTTTAGGGGACAGGGGCAGCTGAGTAAGGGGCCAGAGAGGGAGGGGGCCATGTTGGGGACAGGAAGGGGCTGAGTTAGAGGACAGGAAGGGAGGGTGGCCGTTTTGGGAAACAGTGAGAGGAGCTAAGTTAGGGGCAGGGAAGGAGGGGCAGTTTTGGGATGGGGGGCTGGCTTAAGGGGCAGGGAAGGTGCGGGGGGTGTTTTGGGGAAATGGGGGTCTAGGTTAGGGTACAGGGAGGGAGGGGGGCCGTTTTGGGGGACAGGAGGGGCTAGGCTAGGGAGGGAGGGAGGGCCGTTTTGGGGTAGAGGGGGGGCTAGGCTAGGGGACAGGGAGGGGGGCCGTTTTGGGGTACAGGGGGGGCTAGGTTAGGGGGCAGGGAGGGAGGGGGGCGTTTTGGGGGAAAGGTGGGGCTAGGTTAGGGGACAGAGAGGGAGAGGGGCCGTTTTGGTGTACGGGGGGCAGGTAAGGCCCCGTTCACAACGGCTTATTTGCCGACGGATTGGCGCCGTATTCCGCGCCGGGTTTGCGCTTCAATACGGCGCCAACCGTCGAAATCATTACGGTAATCCACTGCTCTCATAGAGAAACAGTGGGGGTTCCGTTCGCTCCTCCCCGCTCGGCGAATCCCCCCCGCGGGGGGGAAAAAAGTGACATGCAAAAATTATTTACGGGCGTAACGGGCCGTAAACAATGCATTGTCTATGGGCCGGGAGCGGCGCCCCGCCGCGCTTTGGCCCCGCCCCCGTCCCGCCCCGTATTCACGGCGGATTTGTGCGCTAAATACGGCGCACAAAACCGTCGGCAATAAGCCGTGTGAACACGGCCTAAGGGGGCAGGGAGATAGGGGGGTCGTTTTGGGGAAGAGGGGGCTAGTCTAGGGGACAGGGAGGGGGGGTGTTTTGGGAGACAGGGGGGCCTAGGTTAGGAGGGAAGGGGGGCCGTTTTGGGTGACGGAGGGCTAGGACTGGGCAAGGCAGAAGCTTGGAGCACTTACTTTGAGCAGAACGATTCACTACACAGCGCTGGGGCCGACTCTCTCCACACACTGACTGGAGGGGGCGGAGCCAGCAGCACACTAGGAGCTGTGCACCAATGAGAACCTCTCCTGCTCAACTCAACTATGCTGTGAGCAGGAGGAGGTGAAGTGTGGTTGTGGCAGTGTGGAGGGGAGGGGGCGTGGCCAAACGGCCCTGCAGGCTGTATGCTGAGATTCAGGACATTAAAGGGGTTGTCTCACTACAAAGAATAGCTTTCAAATTGTAGGGAACACAAAATAAAGACATTTTCCAAATATAGTGCTTTGTTCATCTGTTTTTGTTAAGGAGATACAAGTGAATTAATCACCTCCCTGGCTATTTCAGTTCCCTCCGTAACCGACCTGTGTACATCTCTAACTCCTGCTGTTTGTTCTATGTGATAGCAGTGAGGTCATCACACAGGTCGCCCCAGCCTCTGTGCTGAGCAGAAGTAAAAAGCTTGATTTATCTAAGTAAACAGCTACTAATTAGGGCTTTTGTTTGAGGGATCAGATAAAAAAGTTCTGCTTGTAGTTTCAGAGAGCTTCTGAGCTAATCTGAACTAATTAGCAACTGAAAACACAGAGTTGAATACACCACAGAGCTGTATGCAAATTACAGTCAGTCTGAACCAGAAAGTGACAGAGTATTTCATTCATGGATCCTATGAATCTCTGTAGGGAGACAACCCCTTTAAGCCCTTGTCTCGGGACACGGAACCACACCCCCTGATTCGTGCAAGTTCCGCCCAAATCGGAACACTTGGGAGGTATGCAACTGTTGTAACTAAGGGTGAAATGTATGAAGGAAGGCGCTTCAAAGTGAATAGTCGAGTCTCGTTTTCAGTGTATAATGCGCCTGATGCATGAAAGTGGTTTTTGTATGGTGTCTGAAGTTCCCTGTGCCTCGCCTGTGTGTTTGGCACATTACAGAACTTAGGCACATTAATAATGCGCCAAACATGTGTATAGACTATAGATAGGCTGGAAATAAAAAGCGTTATTGGAATTGCATGTCAGTGAATAGAAACTATGGTACTGATCTTGCTTGGTGGACCACAGGTCCCAACAATACCTGTGCTGTGCTGCCTCTTGCTGTATGTAGGATAAAGGGTGAGAGCAGCAAATGTAATGTAGTAAAAATGTAAAATATAAAAATCTGAACAACATCCTCAGTGGGTTATTTAATGTAAAATTAGTTTAAGATTCTATGAATTTTAAATACATTTTATAGGAGATATTTTTATATTTTCGGGATATTATTATTTTTATAGCAATTTTATATGATCACATTTTTTATTAAATTTAAATAATGTAATTTCATATAGTTTGATAATTACCAGAAATTACTTTTTATTATTGTACTGATGTAAGTTGAGAAATATTGGACATTTTTGCACCTTGCAACAAATCTAGCTCCACTTCAACTCCTCAGGCTCAGGCAGATCACATTGAAATAGGTCTGCCTGTCCGAGCAGTAATGCGCCTAGTGCTGCCGAACCACATTCATATATGTGTCTAATATTACGAGTGTGGTGCGATGCCCCCAGAACGTCCCCAAAATGCCCCCTCATGTTAGGCGCATTTGACAGTGTTGAGTCTTACGAACAATGTGCCTGACACATTCATTAGGTGCATTAGACATCGTAGACTGCTCACTTAGGTGCATTGTACGACAGAAAAAGGGTGAAAAACCCTTTCATACATGTCGCCCTAAGTTACTAAGTATAATGTGATGCAATTATAATAATCACTTCTTACTTTTAATGTCTACAGCCTGTAGCTCTGTAAGATAGTCACATGTGGTGAGCTGGCTTGGTGGGTTTAAAGGTGTGTGATAGGCTGTCTTCACAGCTTTCTGCTCTCTAGCACTACATTTTGTCAACACCCGACAACCCCTTTAATTCTCAGTCTTGATCTACATGTATTTTTGAACATTAATTATAAATAGGAATGTTTCTACTGTTCACCGACAACAAACAAGATATTGCAAATAGCAAAGAAAATGAAAATTTTGGAAACTGACTTTAGCATTAGAAAAGGAGAGGACAGACAGTTGATACTCATGGACCTTCCCAGTTCTCCGCTTCCCTGATGGTTTGGCCCGGTTTAAATCTAGCCAAATTACTGTCATGAAATTACTTTTCATGCAGGTTAATTACTTGCTCCTGCTTCATTATTACATGCCATGAAACAATGTCCATAGTAGTCATCAAAACATAACCTGCTGCGACTGCAATTTCTATTACCAGGTGTGAAGAACAGATTAAGCTCCAAGTTCCTAGATGTGTTTTAACTTGTAGCCATTGGAATAGAGTTGATAGCTTCAATATTGACCCTCTACTGTCTGAACACTATATTTCAGTAATCAGGGTTAAACTTCATAAAAGGGACAAGGAGGAAAATCATATTCAAGATAGAAGAACATATAAAAAACCCCTCCACAGTAAATTTGACCCATTTATATGGGAAAAAAGGGGGGGAGGTGGTAGGGGTTCTTCAAGTTGATAAGACTAATGCATATGTCCCCATTCATGACCAGGCACATTCTTGTTCTCTTTAGTACACCCAGGTTTGTAAACTATAACACCTTGTTGCTCTTGGTTATTCAAGTAATTTTTCACTTTTTTTTCTGTGATACATAATGCTTTATTTTTATGTTTTTTGAACAAAGTAAACTTGTTTATTTTTTTTAAAACTTTTTTTTTTTTTTACTTTAAAATTAGTCCCTCTAGGGGACTTTCTACTAAAGGGACACATTCTTGTCCCATATACAACAGTATATTGTATGCGTCATAGGACTTTCATTTATTCCCCTTAACCCTGCCTTAGAGAGTGTGTAACAGGTGTACATACATGGCAACTGCGGAAGCCTACATGAGGCTTCTTGCTGCCATGGCAACCAATCACCCCGCAATTACATTGTGGGGGGGTTATTGGAGGGAGGAACGGTGCTCAGCCCCCCAAACCCCTTTTTCACGGGGAACTAAAGGGGTTAAGAGCAGGGATGGAGCCAGCTCCATTCCTGCTGCTAGCTGTGATCACTGGCTGCACTGAGCAGTCGCCCCTATACTGAGCGGCCGCCGGCTGCACTGAGCTGCTGCCCCTATACTGAGCGGCCGCCGGCTGCACTGAGCTGCTGCCCCTATACTGAGCGGCCGCCGGCTGCACTGAGCTGCCGCCCCTATATAGCGCCGCCCTGTTGATGCAGCCCCTATACTGGCGCCCCCGGCTGCATGAGTGCTGCCCTTACTGTGGGGCCCCGCCGGCTGCAATGAGCGCGCCCTATACTGACGGCCCCCGGCTGCACTAGCTGCTCCCCTTATGAGCAGCCCCCGGCGTAACTGAGAGC
This sequence comes from Phyllomedusa bahiana, assembly GCA_025379985.1. Lineage (NCBI taxonomy): Eukaryota > Metazoa > Chordata > Amphibia > Anura > Hylidae > Phyllomedusa > Phyllomedusa bahiana. The sequence continues at coordinate 41,209 of JAODAL010008789.1, read as the reverse complement.
CCCTATATAAAAGGGCCCCCGGCTGCATGAGCTCTCCCCCTTTTACTGGCGGCCGCCCCCGGCTGAAAATGACTGCTGCCCCTATACTGAGCGGCCGCCGGCTGCACTGAGCTGCTGCCGCTATACTGAGCGGCCGGGCCACGAGCGCTGCCCTATACTGAGCGGCCGCCGGCTGCACTGAGCTGCTGCCCCTATACTGAGCGGCCGCCGGCTGCACGAGTGTCCCCTTACTGAGAGCCCCCCGGCTGCACTGAGCTCAGCCCCTATACTGAGCGACGGCCCGCAATGAGCTCTCCCCCTATATGGGGCCGCCGGCTGCATGACTGTCCCCCATACTGAGCGGCCACCGCGCATGAGTGCTGCCCCTAACTGAGGGGCCGCCGGCTCACTGGCTGCCGCCCGCTAAAAAGACGGCCCCGCTGCACGAGCGCCCCCCCATATGGGGGCCCCCGGGGCGCACTGAGTGCTCCCCTATATGAGCGGCCCCCGGCTGCACTGAGCCCGCCCCTATATGAGCGGCCCCGGGCCCTGATGGCGCTCCCCTTACTGGGGGCCGCGGCTGCATGAGCTGCTGCCCCTTTATGAGGGCCGCGGCTAATGAGCTGCCCCCCCATACCGAGCGGCCCGCCGGCGCATGAGCTCCCGCCCCCTTCCCGAGGGGCCCGCCGGCTGCACGAGCTCCCCCCCCATACCGGGGCCCGCCCGGCTGCCTGAGCTGTGCCCCCATCTGGCGGCCGCCGGCGCAAAGCTCTGCCCCTATAGGGCCCCCCGGGCTGAGAGCTATCTCGAGCCAGCAGGAGACGGGAGTACTGCAGTACTGCAAAGCCCTTTAAACCGCCGTCGCCGCCTTCCCGCAGTATCGCTCCTCTCCGCCCCCCCACCCTAAGATATAATGTGGATATAATTTGTTCAGGACTCTAAGGCTATGTTCACATGGCGTCTTTCAGGACATATTTTGGGGCATAATTGAAATACCAAGAGAGTTTGATCACTGCTGTTTCCCCCCCCGCGTTTTGAAACACCGCAGAAAGAAGTGAAATGTAAATTTTTTTTCCGGTGTATATGCGGCAGGGTAATGAATGAATGGGGTGGCTGAGGGGGGGCACCCCTCCACCCCCCCCATGTTTAGAAAAACGTGTGGCGTGCATTTTTCAAACACGCACTCTTGCGGAGAAAGGTACTGACGCAAGACCTGTGGACAAAACCCATAAAAAAAGAGTGATAATTTTGGTGGGAGCTGTAATGGGGGAAAAAATGCAAAAAATGGTTTTATTGGTTTTATAATTAACTTGAATTTGGAACATTGGTAGAACTTGGGTTAATTAAAAAATGCATGCATCTTTTATTGCTTATATTAAGGCTGCATTCAATCCGCTTTTTAATGCAGTTTTCGGAGCCAAAACCAGGAATAGATCAGAATTGGAGAACACTTGTTAAGGAAAAACTTTTTTCTTTCTCTTTTTTTAAAATTAAAAATTCTTTTTTTAGCTTATAAACTGCACTAAAAAGTGGGTTTGTAAAACTTTCCCTTGCGATGCACTTCAAAAATGCAACAAAATACATGTTATCCCTATGGAAGAATTCAGGAAAAACTGAGTGACAAAACTTCTGGGATTGAGAAAGTAAATTTCATACTGTACAGTTAATTTCCTCCTCAACGAGATTGCAGCCTCTTGGAAGAAGCAACATGGAGACATTTATGTCTTAACAGCTTGGTTTATGGTCTGCTTCTTTAGAACTATGACTAAATATTCACTCCCATTTTGGTCTTGCTTATACAATTTTCTTTAAATAATTCAAGTTAAAACACACTAGGACCTTGCACAAAAGCAAAACCGGATCACATAAGTTCAACCTAGATGAGCATAGCTATACACACTATGGGCAACATGTATGAATGGGGCTGCAACATTTTTTTGGCGTGCTTTGAGCCAAATAAAGTGTTCCTGTTCTATAGATGCATGAACCATCGTACACCAATATTCCCCCACAGACATTTGAATGCGCCAAAAAATGATTGCAAAGCGCCAAAAAATGGCAAATTTTTTGGCGCGAAATTTTAACAAATCCTTCCCGTTTCAAAGTGGCCCCGGTGAGACTACTTTTGGGTAGAACGGGACAATTTAAAAAGTGCTGTGGAAAACTTTCTACATACTGTCGGATCATTTACTATTAAAAACAGAGGAAGAACTGGGGGTTGGTGAGGTTATACATTTCGCCCTTTTGGTCTTAAAGTGATATTTGAAAAATACACGTTACACATTATTACGCCCCCACTAATATCCAGTGTTGCCACCATGTGAGATGGCGGCTTGTGGGCGGAAATAACTTAAAGGGGTTTCGTCACTACAGGATTTCTTTTTAGCTAAAAAATTTGCAAAGAAAAGTCACTTTGAAATTTTTGTCCGTTAGCAGTGTTACCCATTTGAGATTTCTTAGATGGGGTCATCAGCCTCAGGTCGCTATAGTACAGACCCCTTTGATTTTTTCCCGATAGGCTGGACTGGTTGTATATACAGATTGGCTTTACTGCAGTAGTAGAAGCCCGTAAACACCCCCTGAATTCAAAAAGAAACAAGAAAAAGGAACATAATGTATGGAACAACCCCTTTTAAAAGGGCCCGTAGGTTGTCCCGGGGTTCTTGGCCTGTGACTGCGTCCCCCAGTTTATGGTAGGTGTGGAGAAGGATCCACAGAGCGAACACCACCATTGCGGTTGTCTCCCGCCTGCTCAGTTGGGGAAATTAGGGGCCCAGGGTAGTACTTGGAAGTCTTGGTCATGCTCTTCCAACCAATGTCAATCATCTCTATCCGTGTGACTTGTCACATTGTTTTGCCCCCAAAAATCACACCTACCCCAAAAAAGACAATTAGCATGATTGGATATATGTGATCTGTAAGGAGGGATACCATGAAAACATTATCCAGACAATAACATTGCCACCACCAGATTCTGTTCTTTCAGCAATGGCTGCAGAGTATTTGTTCTGTGATTTTTCTTGCCTGACACGCCAAATTCTATCAGAAATCATGACTCATCAGAGAAGGAAACCAAATCAGCAAAGAACAAATTCTGAAACTGACATGAAAATTGATGCCTTTGCTGCTGAGCAATTTGGGTTTGGGAAGAGATGCAGTGCATCTGTCTGAAATGGGCCCCTTACGCAGTAGGTTTGATGAACTGTTTTTCCCCCAGCACAGATCCAGCGTCCAATAAAAGTGGATGACCCCAACATCAGGTCTTCTTTTTAAGCAAGGTCTAGGGCACAGCCCCTTTGCACCAAGTGACATCTGGACAGCATCACATGTTGTTTTTTAAACTGGCGCTTTGCTTTAAAAAGGAGAGCTGTCATCCATTTGGCTTCTGTTAGGGAGTTTTGACAGTTCCCTACAGTCCGGGAGATCTCCACAGTTTAGAGGAGTCTCCAAAATGATTTGGTAGAGTTGGTGAGTGATGATTAAAAAAACATGAAAACGTATAGTTGGTATTAAGAGAAAAATTGGAAACTATTATGTGTACCTTTTAATTTTTCTGGACTAATTTTTCTGGACAGGACTAAATAGGTTTTAAAGCCTGGTAAACTTGAGCCCTTTTTTTCCCCGGGTTTTGCTAATGTTTAGACAGTGGAAGTCTCCCCCTATTTAACCACCTACATGTAGCAGCTGGTACCAATTGTGGCATTTACGGGGTCAAATGGCCGGGATCAGAGCTAGTTCTGATCCTAGCTGCTGTGGCAGGAGCCCCTTATACATAAAAGCATGCTTCTGCTGTAGATGCAGACACAACTTCTGAGCCTGAGCCATCACAGCACTGCACAAGACATTTGCCAACTCTTCCAAGAGCCCCAGAGGACACTTCTATTTCTGGTAGTCTCCAAGAGAGTTGGCAAGTATGCTGTATACCCACACCTCTCCTGGTGATAACACCTCCACAACTTTACTTCCTTTTTGCCAACCACTGCAATCCAGCGGAGGGAGGGGGTGCCCTTGAACACCAACCTCTACTTGCAGAAAACCCCGCCCAAAAAAAAAAAAGAAAAAGGCACTATACAGGCACCCTAGAACATTATAAAACGTATATAGTACAAAGTTTAAACATAAAAAACAAAAAAAAAACAAAGTGGGTTATTTTTTTTTAAAGGGGGCCCCACATTTCCTCTATGACAATTCTTTCCCCCCCATAAGGGCACTTTCACTTTTTGGGATCCCCCAAATGTGGAGAAAAACCCCAAATGAATAGTGGGCCAAACCCGTTTTTTGATAATAAATTTTAAATTTATTTTTTAGATCTATTTGCACATGTTGGGGACCAAGTTTAAACCCTATAGTTTTTCAAAGAAATCGAATAGGTCTTTAGAAAAGACCCATAAATTGTTAAAAAAAAAAGTTGGTCACTGCTTTAGGGCTTTATGGGAACTTTTTAAATAGTCTAAAAAAATTTATTAGGGATTAATTTTCACATAGGCAGCAATTTCTTTTTATAAACAATGCAACACTCAGCAATTCATCCATAGACTAGGCCAGTGTTACATCAGTTCTCCATTTAGGTTTATTTGTAATTAAAATAAGAAAAAATGGACATAAGGATGTATCTAGAAATGTTGCACTTGGTGCCTGAGAGGACTCAGAAGCCCCTGTGCCAGAAGATAAGAATGAATAAGTATGAATTGCACATAGTAGGTATGGGACCCATTATCATTTGGGGGCCAAAGCTGCCTATATAGCAGGACAAGAAGTTAATATCTATCTATCTATCTATCTATCTATCTATCTATCTATCTATCTATCTATCTATCCTTCTGTCTGTCAGTCAGTCGCTGTCTGTCTGTCTGTCTCTGTCTGTCTGTCCTGTCTATCTATCTATCTATCTACCTATCTATCTTTCTATCTACCTATCTAGAGCTGTTCAAATGGTTTAGGCAGGTGTAGAAAAATAAAGTAAGGATGCTTTCAACAATGGACAAGGTTTATGCAAAGTGATTTAACAATAGATAAATCAAAATCGAACCAACATTTGCTGTGATCACCCATTGCATTCTGCATCAGTTCTTGTATGGTATGATTAGTAAAAAGGCAGCGAGGTGTTGTTACCAAACATCTTGAGAAGTATGTCCAGAGTCTTCTGTATTAAGTAAGCTGCTCATATCCTGCGTGTTCCTGTGTTTGTCCATGCTGTAAATTGCATTTGAGGCCGCTCTGTCCTCCTGCTTCTAGAGGAGGTGCCCCCATTTGTCTAATAGTGTTGAGCTTCTCTAGCCAATCCTCTTCCACCTGGGGCTATAATATATTAGTCACACCTCCTTGGAGTAAGCCCGGCAGTGGTCCAATGAGTCCACTCTCTGCTCTACACATTACAGGGAATCAGGCCGGTGACTCTGCTGACTACCTGTCTGTTCTCTTGCTAACTACGTGCAGATTTCTGTTTCCTAGTGTGTTTTCTGTATGGTTTTGGTTAGGTAGCTAGCTCACTACTCTTGCTGTTATCTCTTTAGGTGGCCTCTAACACGCCTACAGTTTTTACTCGGCCCCCCTATGCTCATGGTCACTCGCATCCCCTGACGCTGTCTGTGCCTCCTGGCTTATGGTCCTCGAGCTCTTGGGAGCCTCTAGTGCACCTGGCTTAAGGTCTGCGCAGATCCATTCTGTCCTCCTGGCTTAAGGTCCCGCGCTAGAGTGAGCTTCTGTGCCTCTGCTTATTGTCCCAGCTCTGAAGCTTCTGTGCGCTCCTGGCTAGTGTTCCTACTCTCTGAGCTTCTGTCTCCTGGCATAAGGTCCCGCACTGACGCATCATGATGCCTCTAGGCTTATGATCTGCGCTCAGCGTCTTTCTCAGGCCTCCTGGCTTATGGTCCCGCGCTGAGCTTCTGTGCCTCCTGGCTTATGGTCCCGCGCTGAGCTTCTGTGCCTCCTGGCTTATGGTCTCCCGCGTGCTAGTAGGCATCTGTGCATCTTGGACTTATGGTCCTTGTCTGCGCTGAGCTTCTGTGCCTCCTAGGCTAACTGTCTCCGTCACTGAGCTTCTGTGCCTCTGGCTTAGGTCCCCGCGCTGAGTCTTCCTCGGATCCGACCTTGGCCTTATGGTCCCGCGCTGACATTCTGTGCTCCTGGGCTATAAGGTCCCACCGCGCTGAGCTCTGTGCCTGCCAGGCATATGGTGCCCGCTCATGAGCTTCTGTGCCTCCTGTGCTTATGGAGTCCCGCGCTGGAGGCAATCATGTGCCTCCTGCTTATGCCGTCCCGGCCTGCGTGGACAGGCTTCTACTGCCTCCTGGCATATGGACCGCGCTGAGCCTTCTGGTGCCTCTGAACTTACTAGTGACACACCTAGTCCGACGCACATGAGCCTTGTCTCCTCTGCCCTCCACTCACGCATGAGCTCCTTGCTCTAGCTGTCTTGCGCGTGAGATAGCTCTATGCATAGTCCACGCTGAGAGCGGTCCCCGCTTTTTCATTCAGATCCGCTCTGAGCGATATCTTCTACATATGCGCTCTCCCAGGACCTTCACCGGCGAACACCAGTGCGACTAGTGACCAGATGCTACGCTACACCTCCGTAGCTCACTAGAGTCCTGCCAGCGATGCGACTAGAGCGCTAGTCTCTCGCTATGCTCCTTCTTGAGACGCGCGACGCATTATCGCTCTACTGATGCGTCCTCGAGATCGTATGAGCTTAGCAACCTCTCAGTTCTTATATACTCTACATAGTGCCATGCATCTCCAGCCTGCTGAAGACAGATATGCGAAAATTTTCCGTGCTGAGGCTTCTGTGACTCCTTGCTTATGTCCCACACTGAAACAACGTTAGAGAGTTCACTCTAGCAAAACACACTCACTAGCAGCACATCTTCTCCTATCGTCTATGAAGCCGATCTCTATCTCTTCCACATTTCTCAATACGCCTCTCCTCTATCACTCGTCCGAGAGAGATCTCCAGCGAGATTCTATTCTATTCATATGACAACCGACTCGATACTTTGCTCTAGCTGAGATGTCTTTCGCGACGTCGGAATAAGCTGATACACCTATGCCTATCAACTCTGCACTTCGCGCGTGGAGCCTTCTACTAAACGCCTTATACGTACTAGCACTCTATCACACGAATAGCTTCTACTCGATACACCCTGGATCAAGCCAGAGAAACAGAGTGAGTAGTGCAGACACTTAGCTATTTGCGCAGGTGAGCCGAGAGAGCTACCCTGCATTCTCATCACTATAAAGATGCTAGAAAGCGCGAGAGAACATGTGCTGGCTATAGGACGAAACATGGTGCACAGAGAGTCATGTCGAGACATGCTTCAGACGCGTGGGGGCAAGACAAGAGACACGCTCGAATCAATAACGAAGCACTCAAGTAACATGATCGATCGGGTGCGAATTGTGGAGATACATATATATTACACGCAAGCGCACATACTGCGTGAAAGAAGAAGAAGACAAATAAAGAAAATTAGTAGAAGAAATGATTACACTGAGACAACGACTAAAAATAGCAATTCTGTAACAGCACACGAACACACATGGACCAATATGTGATGACATTGAGTGCTATTGGTTCTCACAAAGTGCTGTAGAGTAGAATGCACACAAGTTGAGTCGTGAATCGAGTCGAAAAATTGAGTGTGTGGGAGCAGCTCGACTTTGCACAATAGACTATATTGAGATGAGAGTGTGTCAGATATGTCGTGCGAGACGGCGCATGTCGATCTAGCGTCGTCATAGACACAAACATAGAGAATAGGCACACAGGATAGAATACATAATTACGATGCACAATAAAGGTCAAACGTGCGATGCGTGTGCACAGACAAGGCACTGTGACAAACGAGTCAAGCTGTGCTGACTCGACAACCATCGCGTTACTGGATTTCACAGAGATGTCAAGATGGTATTCGATGTCAGTGACAAGTCTCGCTAGGGACAAGGCATAAAACAGAATGGACCAATGAGGCAGATCGATCTATGGGTCAGGGGGTTTCGCATGTGATTCTATGTGCTAGTAAGCGTGATTACGATGTCTATGTCACTTTTGTGTAATACAAATGGGGCGGGAGAGAGAGCAAATGGAGACTCGTATACTGAGTAGCACTGGTACGAGATGCATGCGATAAAACATTGTAACTGCGCGACAGGTGAAACATACAAAAAGTGATAGATACAGGGCGGGTTAGGCGGAAGAGAGTAAGATGAACTCACATCTACACCTCTGCGTGAGTGAATTTCGGCACGGACGGGTCACACAAGTGTTGCTGCACATGAGGATACGCGCGATAATATATGATATAGATTAAATTAGGTAAAGGACATACTTACACACTAAATCGTGTCGAAATTAATGGTGGCGATGTGCTATATGAAAGGCAGTGACTGCTAGAGATCAACATGAGAAGGAGGGTGACACGATACATTGATCGATCTGTGTCAAGTGACTAACATGAAGGATCTGAAGACAGAGTGATAATGGGAACTGGGATAGGGCGTCATTCAGAGTGCGTGGATAAGAGTGAACACACGGAGCAACAAGAGGCGTACAATACACGAAAGAGTGCAGGATGAGGATACACAGAATACACATATGTAGTTATAATAGTGGATAGTATTACATGTGCAACACAGATGTACAGACAGGGTGCACACTAGAGAAGTAATGTGCAGTGACATTTACATATGAACATGGAACACACGACGCAGGATACTGGCAAAGTGCGATTGAATTACACAGGTACACGGACTCGAGAGACGTGCAATTACTCATTCGCGAAACGACGATCTCAGGTAGAGATGTGACAGAGAAATATGGTGGGCTATGAACGCAACACACTTGTGGGGCGGACAGACGTGTAGAGGCAATGTGGCACGAATGACAGGGGATAGTGAGTTAGGAAATAAAGTGGGAGTATGACATTGACTGCAGAATGGTACATTGGGGGGGACACTTGGGAGGGAGGAATGGGATTTAAGGGAGAGGGGTATGGGAGGGTAGGTGGTAATAGTAGGGAAGAAGGGGGAAATCAAGACACACACACACACACACGGTGAACGGAAGGGTGTGTTGGACACGTGTTCAAGTAATGCAACAGTCAAAATGTGTGTACTGAGTACAGGCTAGAGAGACGACGGCAAGAACTAAATAGGATGGAGGGGTGGTAAGCAGAGAATAGGGGGAAATGTGGCATAAATTTGACGACGTCTATCAAGGTAGATGATATGAGATATCAAAGAGACACAAAATGGAATGGAGCAGTCAACGATAGGCCTGGGAGATAAGGGTGCGACTATGTCTACAGGAGGAGTGCGGACAAAATGACATGTACAGAAATTAATGACATTTGGACACACCGTGTCTGTGATATACATAAGTATGGGATTATATGTGGATGAAGAAAATAGGTCAGCATAGTCACAAGGTGAGGCGTCAACACGCGACTACAAACAAAATGTGACATTCAGAAGAATGGGACAGGACACTTACAGGAAGGTTTAGCGTAGAGAATGGGGCAATGATACGAGACACAGTGATGAGTTAGGTAGATAACATTACTACACACACAATGGAGAGCGGTGAATATAGAGATGGTGTATGTGGTAGTGTGACAACTTCATATAATCTATGTGTGAGCGCGCAGGAGATGGGAGTGTGCTGCGTGGTGGCACACACACACACACACACAGTGACACTGGGTAGGGGGGTGGTATGTTGGTGGAGGAGTGAGTGAGGATAGGGGTGGGGGATGGTATTGGTGGATACATATCACATAGGATCTATCTATAGATATATATAGTATAAGTTGGGGATGGTTGATGAGAGAGAGTGTGTATATCTAGGGTTTTGTGGGGGTAGGGGGCTTGTGGGGGGTTTTGGGGTGGGGGTATCTCTACACAATAATATAGGGGAGTGAGAGTGTGTTGTGTGGAGTGTGTGTGAGTGAGTGAGGTGGTTGGTATGTATTGAGTTGGGTGGTATATATCATATATATGTAGTGTTGTGTGTTTTTGTTGGGGGGTGGAGTGTGTTGTGGTGGTTTGATTTTATATATCTTGGTGGTTGTGTGGTTGTGTTTGGGGGGGTTTTTGTTTTTTGATTTTTTGTGGGGTTTGTTGGAGGTGGGTGTGGGTGTGTGGGGTTTGTGTTGGGGGGTGTGTATCTATATATCTCTATGTATGTGTAGTGTGAGATTATGATATGATATGATATATGGGGGGGGGTGGGTTAGGGGGGGGTTGGGGGGTTGGTTATAAGATGATATATATATATGGGGGTGTGTGGTTATATATTATATTAGGTATATAGTATATATGTATAGTATATAATATTATATCTTATATTTATGTGGGGTGTGGTGGGTAGAGTGTGTGTGTGAGAGAGAGTGTGAGTGGGGGTGGGGTGTGGTGGTGTGTGGGTTTGTGGGTGGTGAGTAGTGAGTGTGAGTGTGAGAGAGGTGTATAGAGTGTGTGTGAGAGTGAGTGTTGGTGTGGGTATAGTATTGATATTATATAGAATGGGGTGGGGTATTGGTGGGGGGGGGGGGGTGTTGGGTTGTTGTGTGGGGTGGGGGGGTGTGTGGGGGGGGGGGTTGGTGGGGGGTGGTTGGTTTGGGGTGGTTGGGGGGGGGGGTTATATATATTTATATAGATTGATGGGTGGGGTTGTGTGATTATATATATATTATATGAGATTTGGTGGGGTGTGGGGGGGGGGTGGGGTGTTAGTATAGTATAGTGTGTGGGGGTGGGGGGGGGGGTATAGGAATAGATACTGGAGCTTAGAAAGTCCATATCTCAAGTGTGATTTCAGGTAAGAATTTGGATGTGTACAGGAGAACAGGTGAACTATTTTATGGTGGCATTGACAGTGAATCAGGTGAGACTGATGTTTATTTGGTGATAGGGTTTGGGTTTTTGTGTGGGTTTGGGTTTTTTGGTTGGTAATATTGTTTGGGAAGTGGTAGGAGGACATGATAGAGTGAGTTATATAATATTGTCAGACAGAGGCGGTAGTATCGTTGGAGATATCAGGTGTATAGTTTTAGTGGATCGTATCACTAGGTATCGCGACACTGTGAGATATAGGTTAGTTGAGATGGATAATGTGGTGCGTGTCTTTCGTATTGATGTGATGCAGTTATGGTAGTGAGAGTGAGTAGGGGTTGTGTTTGCTGGGAGTGTGTGATGTGGAGAAATGAAGGGATGAGTTGATTGATGTGGGAGGTGAAGTGAGAGAGATTGATTGGTAGGATTATGCTGTGAGAGAGTGCTGAGGAGCTATTGTGAGTTTGATTAGGGATATGATAGATGGTGAGGCACGCAGATGGGCTCGGGAGACAATGTAGAAAGTTTATACTTGTGATACACTGGTAGTATAGTTTGTGGATTTGTGTTCAATGGAGCGATAGAGAAGAACAAATTGTGTCACAGCATGTGGTGGAGTGATAATAGGTGTATTCAATTAGTGAGTGACGGTCATAATGGTATTTTATATATTTTGGTTATTGAATGTAGGGAGGTTGGTTATTAGTATTTTTATAATGTTTATTTTTTATAGAGATAGGGGTGATTGTTTGATTGCTTAGTCAATAATTTTTGGGAGTTTAAGTATTGTATCTATAGTGCGCGAGAGAGCGCGCGATTTAGGGTTGAGAGTTAATCACTATAGGGAATATATATTGTAGATTATTATAGTTTTTATTTAAAAAAGTGGGGGGTGAGAGTGATTGTGGGGGATTTGATTGACTATGATCTGTGAAAAAAATCTTATGAGTAGATTTTAACTATAGGGGATATGTGTAAGTTGGAGTAGAGATCATAGTTATATGTTTTCGATAGATCGTAAGAAATTTTGTAAAAATATATGAAGTTATAGGAGTTAAAGAGTATAGTTGTTTATTTTTTTGTGTTTAGGGGAGGTAATGGATGTTTTTTTGTATTTGGGTTGGAGGATGAATTGATTTGGTGGGTTATTTTTGATGTGTAAAAAAAAAAATATATTTGGTGGAATGGGGAAATTGTTATGTAGGTGGAGTTTAGTGAATAGATAATATATGGATGGTTTGAATTTTTAATTGGTAAAGAAAATTTTGGTTGAATGACAGAAAAAATTCTTTATGGGGTGAAACGTGAAAAAAACCCACAATTGCGACATTGTTTTGTGTTTGTCTTTTTATGGAGTTCACTGTGTGGCATGAATGACACTCTATCTGTATTCTGCAGGTGAGAACGGTTCGGCTATGTTCACACGGCAATGACTGGGACGGATTTCAGTCCGTAATTCTCACCGTACTGCGCTCATATACGGGCGAAAATTCCCGTCCCAGTCAATCCGTAATTACCTCTCATTCTCTAGAGAACTATAGATTACGTCTCCTCTCCCCACTCGTACAATACACAGCGGGGCGAGAAAGTGACGTGTCAACTATTCACAGCGTATACACGCCGTGAATAATGAATGGTTATAGGGGCGGCGTGCTGCCGCTCCCCTCGTCCCGCCCCTGCTCCGGAGCACACAGTGTAATTGTGGGCGAAATACATCCTGCAATTACGCCATGGATAAGCCGTGTGAACCCTGCCTTCCAGTGATACCACATTGTTTGAGTTTTCGATATGTTTTAGCACTTTTTAAAAAAATTAAAATTTTCTGGGACCAATAATTTTTTGATTTTTACATCTATAGACCTGAGTGACGGCTCATATTTACATTTTTTTTATTTTACAGGCTGAAATATAGCTTTTATTGGAATCATTTTAGATACAAGTGGCTGTTTGAACACTTTTTATTGCTGTTTTCTTGGGATATGGAGTGACCAAATAAATGCAATTTTGGTGTCAAGTATTTTTTTTCCTACAGTGTTCACTATCCAGGATAAATAATGTTACATTTAAATAGTTCTGACTACAGATTTGAAGATACCAATTATGTTCAACTGTTTTACTTTTTTATCATCTAACAGTAAAATGGAAAAAGTGGGTTGTTTTGAATTTTGTGCTTTTTTACTTTTTGCTTTCTTTGCTTGCACTTTCACTCCCCCTAAGGTATTTTACCACTAGAAGGAGCTATTGCTTTTAAGCAATTCTGCCATTGCAATATATTGCAGAACAGTATACAAATATTGCTGTTATATTACACCCTGTCAGGGTGTAATAATAGTAGTAGAATGGCATCCGTGGAGGACTTCATTAGGTAACCAGCTGGCATGACAATTGGACAATGACGTTTTGCAGTACTTCCTTAATCCTTTAAGCCGAACACCTGAAAAGTAGTTAATGACCAGAACATATTTTTAGTTTTTGCCTCCTTCCGTTTCAACAGTTGTAACTTTTTTATTTTTTCAATGGTGCAGTTGTATGAGGCCTCGTTTTATTCGAGACGAGTTGTACTTTATAAGGGAATAGTTTAAGTTCACTTATAAATAACTGCAGAATTTTTTTACATTTTTTTATTTATTTTTTTACATCATTCCCATTTCACACTTAATAACTTGTTAGATTAATTCTACAGGTCATTTTGGTCGCTTGGATATCTAATATGTGTAAGGGTTTTTTGTGTGTGTAATGTATACACAATTATTTTTTATTAAATATTTATTTTTATTTTATTATTTTTTTTACACTTTTTATGTTTTTTACTTTTTTTTTTTTTTAAATCCCATGAAGGGAGAACTGTGTTACTTTTTTTTTTTCTTACACTAGTCGTAGTCCTGGGGCCATTCTAGGTCCCAGGGCTGACTGTGCAGCCGTTCCCCTGGCTCTGTCAGGTCACCGGGTGTCCCGATCACCCGACAGAGCAGGGAAACCCTTTGATTGTGCTGCGGTGACAAACTGCGGAAATCAAAGGGTTAAAGCAGCAGGGAGCAGAGGTTCCCCCGCTTCCCGGTGCTTGCAGGAGCTGTGCTGGTAACAGGGCTGTGTAGTACAGACAAAAGACGCCGCTGCAGATGAACGACCTGCACCAGCCGACGTCAAAAGTCGGTGGGCGGTCGTTAAGGAGTTAATCCCTTTTATGCCATGGTCAGGGCCGGGACGACGGGTAGGCCAAGGTAGGCGACCGCCTAGGGCGCCTACCTCAGCCTATCCCTAAGGGGCGCCGTCAGGGCCCCGACCCTCGCCGGGCTCCAGGCCGCTGCCGTGGGCCTGAAGCGCCGGCGGTCCCTGTGACCGCTTCTGCGGAGCAGAGAGCAAGCGCTCCCTGCCCCGCAGACAGTGTCGGGCCCGCTCCCCGGAGGATCGCTGGATCCTCCGGTCAGCTGCAGGCACCGACACAGCGGGGCCGCCGGGTCCTCATAGCGCTGAGGACCCGCCGCGGCCCCGTGCGTCTCAGCCGGCAGCGTCGCGATGACGTGATGTCATTGCGACGCTGCCTCTCCTCGGGTGCACAGCGCGTCACAGGCCGTGCGCCCGAGGAGCTGCCGGAGGTGCGCGTGGCTGAAGAGGACAGAAGAGGAGCGCGCGCCCAGGAATTGGGTAAGTATTAATGTTGTTGTTTTTAAGTGCCTGCCTGTGGCCCCCTATATCCCGCCTGCGGCCCCTATAATGCCTGCCTGTGGCCCCCTATATCCTGCCTGCGGCCCCCATAATGCCTGCCTGCGGCCCCCATAATGCCTGCCTGCGGCCACCTATATTCTGCCTGTGGCCCCCTATATTCTGCCTGTGGCCCCCATATGCCTGCCTGTGGCCCCCTATATCCTGCCTGTGGCCCCTATAATGCCTGCCTGCGGCCCCCTATAATACCTGCCTGCGGCCCCCTATAATGCCTGCCTGGTGCCCCCATACGCCTGCCTGAGCCCCCATACGGCTGCCTGTGGCCCCTATATGCCTGCCTGTGGCCCCCGGACGCCAGCCTGAGCCCCATACGCCTGCCTGTGGCCCCTATAGGCCTGCCTGGTGCCCCCATACGCCTGCCTGGTGCCCCCATACGCCTGCCTGAGCCCCCATACGCCTGCCTGGTGCCCCCATACGCCTGCCTGAGCCCCCATATCCCTGCCTGTGGCCCTATAATGCCTGCCTGTGGCCCAATACTCCTGCCTGTGCCCCCATACACCTGCCTGTGGCCCTTTACGCCTGCCTGTGGCCCATACGCCTGCCTGAGCCCTTGTACGGCTGCCTGTGGCCCCTATATGCCTGCCTGTGGCCCCCATACGCCTGCTGGTGGCCCCTTTACGCCTGCCTGAGCCCCCATACGCCTGCCTGTGGCCCCCATACGCCTGCCTGGTGCCCCGTACGCCTGCCTGAGCCCCCCTACGCCTGCCTGTGGCCCCTATATGCCTGCCTGTGGCCCCATACGCCTGCCTGAGCCCCCATACGCCTGCCTGTAGCCCCCATACGCCTGCCTGAACCCCTAGCTATATATTTGCCTGAGCCCCTAGCTATATACCTGCCTGAGTGCCCCTATATTTATATACCTACCTGTCTAAGGGGACAATATCTATATACCTGCCTGACTGAGAGGGCATATCTACACTCACCGGCCACTTTATTAGGTACACCTGTCCAACTGCCATTAACACTTAATTTCTAATCAGCCAATCACATGGCGGCAACTCAGTGCATTTAGGCATGTAGACATGGTTAAGACAATCTCCTGCCGTTCAAACCGAGCATCAGTATGGGGAAGAAAGGTGATTTGAGTGCCTTTGAACGTGGCATGGTTGTTGGTGCCAGAAGGGCTGGTCTGAGTATTTCAGAAACTGCTGATCTCCTGGGATTTTCACGCACAACCATCTCTAGGGTTTACAGAGAGTGGTCCGAAAAAGAAAAAACATCCAGTGAGCGGCAGTCCTGTGGGCGGAAATGCCTTGTTGATGCCAGAGGTCAAAGGAGAATGGGCAGACTGGTTCGAGCTGATAGAAAGGCAACAGTGACTCAAATAGCCACCCGTTACAACCAAGGCAGGCAGAAGAGCATCTCTGAACGCACAGTACGGCCAACTTTGAGGCAGCTGGGCTACAGCAGCAGAAGACCACACCGGGTGCCACTCCTTTCAGCTAAGAACAGGAAACTGAGGCTCCAATTTGCCCAAGCTCATCGAAATTGGGACAGTAGAAGATTGGAAAAACGTTGCCTGGTCTGATGAGTCTCGATTTCTGCTGCGACATTCGGATGGTAGGGTCAGAATTTGGCGTCAACAACATGAAAGCATGGATCCATCCTGCCTTGTATCAACGGTTCAGGCTGGTGGTGGTGGTGTCATGGTGTGGGGAATATTTTCTTGGCACTCTTTGGGCCCCTTGGTACCAATTGAGCATCGTTGCAACGCCATAGCCTACCTGAGTATTGTTGCTGACCATGTCCATCCCTTTATGACCACAATGTACCCAACATCTGATGGCTACTTTCAGCAGGATAATGCGCCATGTCATAAGCTGGAATCATCTCAGACTGGTTTTCTTGAACAGACAATGAGTTCACTGTACTCAAATGGCCTCCACAGTCACCAGATCTCAATCCAATAGAGCATCTTTGGGATGTGGTGGAACGGGAGATTCGTATCATGGATGTGCAGCCGACAAATCTGCGGCAACTGTGTGATGCCATCATGTCAATATGGACCAAAATCTCTGAGGAATGCTTCCAGCACCTTGTTGAATCTATGCCACGAAGAATTGAGGCAGTTCTGAAGGCAAAAGGGGGTCCAACCCGTTACTAGCATGGTGTACCTAATAAAGTGGCCGGTGAGTGTATATACCTGTCTGACTAAGGGGACTTATATACCTATAATTAAGGAGTTACTGGAAATGTGAGGAATCTAAGATATTTGTGTCCAAATCCTCAGGGACGAGTCTTGGCCGGGAGCAATCAGCATGAAGGTGTGAACCGGATGGAGAAGAAAAGGGAAAGTGAACGACGCTGATCAGAAAAGACGTCTCCGGTGAGTCACTAAATGTAACTGCAGTGTAATCACTTATAATTTCTGCAGAGCCTACATACAATTAGTATCTACCACTATATGGTCACTATATGGCAGTGGTAGATGTCTTCAGAGCCTGTGTACAGCTGATAGTCACATGTGGGGGTTGCGTTCGGTCAGGGTCTGGCAGAATTATTTGAGCCTTAAGTAGTAATAGTTTTGGGTCTTGGTTTTGTAGGAGTGTTTTTAGTAACAATCATTCGTCTGGTAGATTTGCTCCATGTATCGGTGGATTATTTAGTGACTGTTATTTAGGGGTATTGCACTGTCATATGGAGGGGAGCGATTTTGAAAATGCAAATTTGTCAGGGCTGATTTTCATTGTGCAATGACTGCTGAGGAGATGGACTGGATCTATGTGGAATGTGCAGAAAATTAGTGACAGGACCTGGCGCAGGGGTGAGAGGAATTAGTGTGTGTGTGTGTGTGTGTGTGTGTGGGGTGTTGTGGGGGGGGTATTTTTTTGAGAGCGTGGGGGGGGGGGGCGCATTGGCTGTACTCGCCTAGGGCACCAAAATGCCTTGTCCCGGCCCTGGCCATGGTCATGTGGAGTGTGGCATCAAGGGGGTTAAAATGCTGGTTTCTGAGCTATCTCCAATTCCTGCTGATAGTGGCAGATCCCGGCAGTAATTAACAGCCAATACCTGCCATGTATTGACTGGGCTCAGAGAGTGAGCCCACTTCATTCATAATTACTGACATCATGATATTGAGTGTGGGTATAAGTATATAGTGTGTATATATGTAAACATTTTGGGCCACATAACTGAAAGCTGTCTAGGTCTAAAACTCTCTTTGTTGCTCATAGCAGCCAATCAAAGAGCCCCTTTCATTTTATATAGTGCTCTGGAAAAATTAAAGGGGCTCTGGATTGGTTGCTATGGGCAACAAAGAGAGTTTTAGACCTAGACAGTTTTCATAGATGTGGCCCGTTGCGTATGGCTCATGTTTTCTATAGAAGAATATATGGCGTGCACATACTGTTATTATTAAGACTGGCCCCAGCTAGGGAAGCATTATGATAACAACAAGTATGACTATAGGCAATTTCAGACTGTCTATCTTTGGTCTGCTCCTTCAGCAGTCTGTGGACATATTTACAATAGAAGCAGACTATGGAGCTGCGAAATGACCCTTGGAGAGAAAGGGTCAAACCTTTGTTGGGTGTAGGACTGCCCCCTCTAGAAGTGCTGCACTGTTACTAACCAAGGGGTATGGTGGCCCAAGGACAGGGGATAGAGAAGAAACAAACACCAACCCCTTCTGTCTTGGGTAGAAACCTTGCCTACTTTGATTTTCCCTAAGGGGCCATTTTAAAGTATATTCAATTGGTGGGTCTACATAGCCTGTAAAGGGAACTCATAAGGTGGTTTATGCTACCCTATCTTTAAATAGTCAAAAGAAATATCAAAAGTCTTTTTAGGCCAGAAGAAGGTAATATTTGTTAAGGTATGTTAAAAAAAAGTGGTTTAAGAAACACTTTATAAAATTACAAAATCTTATGATGTATCCACACCATATAAATACCAGTGGCCCTCAAGAGGTGATGGGCTTGAAAAAGGCATATAAAGTGCTAGTGCTAAAAAGTAAACTCAAAGTCAATTCCAAAGAACATCATACACATGGAAAAGGTATACACATGTGAGTGAAGTGCAAGTGCACTATACATAATGATAATCCATATACCACTGGTTACCTTATATGTGTAATGTACAGGTTAACACGTTAGATAAATGACAGGTTGCTTGCGCTATGATTTAGGACCCAGCAGTGCCCCTGTAACCCTAAATATCATAGAGCTCAACTTTTCTCCTCTATCATATAACCCTATATGTCACAGAGCTCCGCTCCTCTCCTCTCCTCTATCATATCACCCTATATGTCACAGTGCTCAGCTTCTGTCCTCTATCATATAACCCTATATATCACAGAGCTCAGCTTCTCCCCTCTATCATATAACCCTATATATCACATAGCTCAGCTTCTGTCCTCTATCATATAACCCTATATATCACAGAGCTCAGCTTCTCCCCTCTATCATATAACCCTATATATCACAGAGCTCAGCTTCTCCCCTCTATCATATAACCCTATATATCACAGAGCTCAGCTTCTCCCTCTATCATTTCCTGCTCTCAAATAGGGCAACAAATATAACGTAACTAGTTCCCTTACACTTCCCCAAATCCTTGGAATTGCCATACATGCACTTTCCTAACACATATTCTTTATCATATAACCCTATATATCACAGAGCTCAGCTTCTCTCCTCTATCATATAACCCTATATATCACAGAGCTCAGCTACTCTCCTATATCATATAACCCTATATGTCACAGAGCTCAGCTTCTCTCCTATATCATATAACCCTATATATCACAGAGCTCAGCTCCTCTCCTATATCATATAACCCTATGCGGGACCACAGAGCTCAGCTTCTCTCCTATCATATACCCCTATATATTACAGAACTCCGCTCCTCTCCCTCTATATATAACCCTATATATCACAGAACTCCGCTCCTCTCCCTCTATATATAACCCTATATATCACAGAACTCCGCTCCTCTCCCTCTATATATAACCCTATATATCACAGAGCTCAGCTTCTCTCCTCTATCATATAGATACAGTCATATGAAAAAGTTTGGGCATCCCTATTAATCTAAATCATTTTTAGTTCTAAATATTTGGGTATTTGCAACAGCCATTTCAATTTGATATATCTAATAACTAATATTGCACATTTTGTGTTAGTACAATAAACCTCATTTCAATCCGGAAATATTACTGTGTCCATCAGTTATTAGATATATCAAATTGAAATGGCTGTTGCAAACACCCAAATATTTAGAACTAAAAATGATTAAGATTAATAGGGGTGCCCAAACTTTTTCATATGACTGTATATAGTTTGTAAGGCCGAAAAAGACAAGATGTCCATCCAGTTCAGGCTGTTGTGCTAAATTGTTGATCCAAAGGAAGGCAAAAAACCCCCATGAGGTAGAAGCCAATTGTCCTCAAAAATCCTTCCGGACTCCAATCTGACAATCAGAATAATCCCTGGATCAACGACTCCGAATCCTGGTCACTACAACTTGTCACTATAAATTATTACGCTCCAGAAATGCATCCAAACCCTTTTAGGACTGTTAGTGAATTCACCATGACAAGTTCCTCTGGCAGAGAGTTCCACAGTCTCACTGCTCTTACAGTAAAGAATCCCTTTCTATGTTTATGTAGAAACTTTCTTTCCTCTAGACGTAGAGGATGCCCCCTCGTTCTAGATACAGTCCTGCGTATAAATAGATCTTGAGCGAAAACTCTATATTGACCTTTGATGTATTTATAAATATTTATTATGTCCCCCCGAAGCCGTCTTTTCTCTAAACTAAATAACCCTAACCTTGCTAATCTTTCTGGGTATTGCAGTCCACCCAGTCCTTTTATTATTTTTGTTGCCCACCTTTGTACCTGTTCAAGCTCTACAATGTCTTTCCTGTGCACTGGTGCCCAAAACTGTACACAATATTCCATGTGTGGTCTAACCAGTGACTTGTATAGTGGGAGAATAATGATCTCATCATGTGCATCTATGCCCCTTTTAATACAACCCATGATCCTATTAGCCTTGGCAGCTGCTGCCTGACACTGGCTGCTACAATTAAGTTTACTGTCCACCAGGATTCCCAAGTCCTTCTCCAGTCACTTTTACCCAGCGTTTTTCCATTTAACATTTAGTCATGTAATGGATTTTTCCTTCCCATGTGCATAACCTTGCATTTATCTGTGTTAAATCTCATCTGCCACTTCTCTGCCCAGGCCTCCAACCTATCCAGATCCATTTGTAATAACAGATTATCCGCTATTGTGCTGATTACTTTACAGAGCTTATTATCATCTGCAAAGATCGATATTCTACTGTGCAATCCATGTGTAAGATCATTAATGAAAATGTTAAAGAGAATAGGGCCCAATACTGAGCCCTGTGGTCCCCACTAGTAACAGGGATCCAGTCTGAGTATGCACCATTAATTACCACCCTTTGTTTTCTTATTACTGAGCCAGTTTCTTACCCACTTGCACACATTTTCCCCCAGTCCAAGCATTCTCATTTTACTTACCAACCTTTTATGTGGAACAGAATCAAATGCTTTAGAGAAATCTAGATATATGACATCCAGTGCCTCACCCCGATCCAGTCTGGAACTAACCTCCTCATAGAAGCTGATGAGATTAGTTTGACAAAACCGATCATTCATAAACACATGCTGGAAACCCTATATATCACAGAGCTCAGCTCCTCTCCCTTTATCATATAATCATATATATCACAGAGCTCAGCTCCTCTCCTCTATCATATAACACCCTATATATCACAGAGCTCAGCTTCTCTCACTCTATCATATAACCCTTTATATGACAGAGCTCAGCTTCCCTCCTCTATCATATAACCCTATATATCACAGAGCTCAGCTCCTCTCCCTTTATCATATAATCATATATATCACAGAGCTCAGCTCCTCTCCTCTATCATATAACCCTATATATCACAGAGCTCAGCTTCTCTCCCTCTATCATATAACCCTATATATCACAGAGCTCAGCTTCTCTCCTCTATCATATAACCCTATATATCACAGAGCTCAGCTCCTCTCCTCTATCATATAACCCTATATATCACAGAGATCAGCTTCTCTCCCTCTATCATATAACCCTATATATGACAGAGCTCAGCTTCCCTCCTCTATCATATAACCCAATATATCACAGAGCTTAGCTTCTCTCCCTCTATCATATAACCCTATATATCATAGAGCTCAGCTTCTCTCTGTATAATATAGCCCTATATATCACAGAGCTCAGCTCTTCTCCCTCTGTCATATAATCATATATCTATAATATGCAAGCTATAAATAGCTGCCAAATTCAAAGGATTCCAGCGCTCTACCTTTAATGTAGCACCTCCAGTGAGAATTATGCACTATACCTCAAATCTTTAAAGGGTATATTTATTGTGCGATTAAAATACATAAAAATCAATGAAAATGCTCCCTAAAAACTACAAATAACTCAACGCGTTTCGCACGTTTCTATCGTGTTTCATCAGGAGTAATGACCTTATGGGCAAGTGCCCTTTATATACCTCTCTTCTTATAATGGGCCTTCCTAATTACAATACCCCAGAATCCTCCCCGAAAAACACATTAGCATTTTGCCATATCCAGTACAAATCTCCATATCAAATACAATTTATATATATTTACATTTCACAACTCATATTCTGAAATTATGATATAAAGACATATCACACTGTTACCTTAAATTATTATCCTTCCTAGGTATGAGAACGCCGACTAGCGTCTCTGTGTTGGGTCGTGAGTGGAAACGACTCGCACATGGAGGGCACATCCGCCCACAACAGGCCGGCACCAAAATATTCCATTGCGCATGCTCGGCGGAGTATACTTCCGCCCAAACTTGCCAATACCCTAAACTCCGATCACGCTTGCGCCACCATCTCGCTCTATGAACACCGCTACTACCTAGATTATTTGTACACAGCCACTGTCTGAAATGGTGCTCTAAAGTCCGCTTCCATTTCTATTACCTATCCACTGTAAAACTTTCCTATTAACAATAATTACATATGATATATACAACCTACATTTGAATGATGTGGAAGTCCTAAGTAACCTATTGGAGTATATTAAAAACAATAACCCCACTAGTCCTCCTTGTACATGAATGGTTTACTAGAGGATATATTTAAATGTCCAGCTTACATCCTACTTAATACACTATCTCTTGTACCTCATTTAAACCATAGGGGTTTAATGTATTTAGTTTAAATATCCAAAAGGTTTCTTTATTAATCGAAGCTTGTGGTCTGTTAGGGACATTCTCATGTATAAAATCAATCGGTTGAAGTCTTAAACGATATTTATTATCACTATGTGCTTCCTGTATATGTCTAGGAAGACTATACAGTCTATTTCCCTTTTTTATACTGAAACGGTGATTATTCATTCTTTGTGATAATTTTGTTGATGTTCTTCCTATGTACTGTTTTCCACAGTCACATGTGATCAAATATATCACAAATCAAGAGTTACACGACAGGCGATGTTTAATTCTGAATGATTCATTAGTGGCTGTGGAGGAGAAAGTGTCTCCCTCTTGCAACATTTCACAACATTTACAAATTGGGAACCCACATGGAAACACTCCTTTTTTCTGTTTATCAGCATTCTCTTCCTTTGTATTATTAGGCTCATTATTTTGTGGTTTCTGGCGTGATGGCGCTATGCTATTCTTCAGAGTGCTTGCTCTCTGATAGGTCATTTGGGGTCGTGTAGCTAAATGGGGCTTCAATACAGGATCGGATAGAAGGATACCCCAATGCTTGGACAAAATCCCATATAGATCTTTATGTTGAGACGAAAAGGTGGTAATAAAATTATTTTTGAAAGTTTGTGTAATCTCCTTTTGTTTCTGAGAAACACAATCTTTCTGTTTCATAGCAAGGGCTCTTTCATTAGCATTCTGAACTAATTTCTTTGAGTACCCTTTCTGGATGAATCTCTCCTTTAAAACTTCAGCTTGATCTTTATATATCTCATCTGAGGTACAATTTTTTCCGTACTCTCCGGAACTGCCCGAAGGGTACGTTGCGAGTCCAATCTAGGTAGTAGCGGTGTTCATAGAGCGAGATGGTGGCGCAAGCGTGATCGGAGTTTAGGGTATTGGCAAGTTTGGGCGGAAGTATACTCCGCCGAGCATTCGCAATGGAATATTTTGTTGCCGGCCTGTTGTGGGCGGATGTGCCCTCCATGTGCGAGTCGTTTCCACTCACGACCCAACACAGAGACGCGAGTCGGCGTTCTCATACCTAGGAAGGATAATAATTTAAGGTAACAGTGTGATATGTCTTTATATCATAATTTCAGAAAATGAGTTGTGAAATGTAAATATATATAAATTGTATTTGATATGGAGATTTGTACTGGATATGGCAAAATGCTAATGTGTTTTTGGGGGAGGATTCTGGGGTATTGTAATTAGGAAGGCCCATTATAACAAGAGAGGTATATAAAGGGCACTTGCCCATAAGGTCATTACTCCTGATGAAGCACGATAGAAACATGCGAACCGCGTTGAGTTATTTGTAGTTTTTAGGGAGCATTTTCATTGATTTTTATGTATTTTAATCGCACAATAAATATACCCTTTAAAGATTTGAGGTATAGTGCATAATTCTCACTGGAGGTGCTACATTAAAGGTAGAGCGCTGGAATCCGTTGAATTTGGCAGCTATTTATAGCTTGCATATTATAGATTTTAATCCTTGGATCTCCTTGTGCGGAAGAAAAGTGCATCGAAGTAGCCAGCAGCTCTATGGTTGGATTCAAACTTACAAATGAGTTGTACCATTGCATAGTACAACTCGCTCAGGTGAGCAGCTTTAATTCATAATCCAATTATAACCTCAAATAATATTTCACTATTTGTGTGCGCCTTTGTGTCTCCCTTCCCCCTCTTTTGTCTTTCCTCTTCCTGAGGTGTCAACTGCACAAGAAATATCAACATAATCATATATATCACAGAGCTCAGCTTCTCTCCTCTATCATATAACCCTATATATCACAGAGCTCAGCTTCTCTCCTCTATCATATAACCCTTTATATCACAGAGCTCAGCTTCTCTCCTCTATCATATAATCCTATATCTCACAGAGCTCAGCTCCTCTCCTCTATCATATAACCCTATATATCACAGAGCTCAGCTCCTCTATCATATAACCCTATATATCACAGAGCTCAGCTTCTCTCCTCATCATATAACCCAATATATCACAGAGCTCAGCTCCTCTCCTCTATCATATAATCCTATATATCACAGAGCTCAGCTCCTCTCCCTCTATTATATAACCCTATATATCACAGAGCTCAGCTTCTCTCCTCTATCATATAACCCTATATATCACAGAGCTCAGCTTCTCTCCTCTATCATATAACCCTATATATCACAAAGCTCAGCTTCTATCCTCTATCATATAACCCTACATATCACAGAGCTCAGTTTCTCTTCACTATCATATAACCCTATATATCACAGAGCAAACCATATATCACAGAGCTCAGCTTCTCCCTCTATCATTTCCTGCTCTCAAATAGGGCAACAAATGTAACGTAACTAGTTCCCTTACACTTCCCCAAATCCTTGGAATTGCCATACATGAACTTTCCTAACACATATTCTTTTTAGTGTCTGCAGTGATGAAGCCCATTCTGGTAAAGTCCTTATATCTATATTATAGTTTATGTTTACATGGTACAATAATGTATTTTTTTCACTTTTATATATGACATTAGTCATCTATAGAACATGTGTTTGCATGCAGCTTCTATACAGATAGCTGTCCATTATTCACTGTTCTGGAGAACTCAATGTGCTTCCAAACTAGCAGCGTTTTTCTCTTTGACAACCTTGTACTTCAAGGCTTCCTTCCAAATCAATATTAATGTTTTAAAGCTGATTATTATGATTATTTTATGACGCAGCAATAATTTATAAAGTTACTATAGTGGAGCTTGTATCTCGTACTGCACTGAATCCTGAACCTGTGATGCCTTGTCATTTTATGACTCTTTTGGAGGGAGTTATGGCTTAATAATGTAGAGTAAGTAAATAATATATTATAGGAGGTATAACCTTAGCTCACCCATACAATCACCTTCCACTTGGTTGGTACTGATATAAATAATATATTTGCATTGCTTTCTATAAATCTATGGATGATTCTGTGCAATCTACACAATGACAAATTGTTTAAAAGGGTAATCTAGTTTGAACAACCCATGTCTTTGTCTCAGAAAATCAGTTGTCCCAGAGGTGTAACTTTTTACATGACAGAGGGACATTCCGGTCCTCCTAGGCAGGGTCTGGGTCTGATCGCCATCTTTGCTCCTCCTATATTTACACCCCCTGAGCAGACAGCCCATGTAATGCATGTGATGAAGGCCATAGGATATAAAAGTGCTGCCACTTATCTCATCTCATCAGCATCCAAGGCTATATTAAGGGATTCTAGAATATGGAGCAGTTAAAGGGGTTTTCTCATCGCAATAATTAGCTAAAAGCATGTAGGCAAATAAAGACTATTACCAAATACATTGTTGTTCTGATTTTGCTCCATAACAGAGTATTTCTTGCTTGTTTAAAGAAGGTTTCTTAGGCTGCTGACCACTTCTCTCTGCTCAATTAGTGTTCCCTGCTGTTAAAAGCTCTGCATCACCAATGTCCTTCTAACAGGCTCAGCTAGGAATAGCAGAGCTGAAATGTCAGTCACTGCAGTGGAGACCCCCACTGCCTGAACAGGAAGTGGGAGCTTGAAGCTGGCTGTAAAGAGCAGGCTCTGCAAAACAGCATGGTGAGAACACCCCTTTAATTTATTGGGAACCTCCTAAATAACATAAAGTCCTCAACAAAGTAGCATGCTGCTTCTTGTTGCCAATGTGTTGATTCATCCATAAGACTTCATGATAATAGGCAATATAATTCCCCCCTATCATTTAGCCTCTCCAAAAAATAAATCAGTTCAACGGAAGGATGAGCGATACTATCGACAAAAGTTGAAATTGGCACGATTTTTACGTTTGTCGGTGTTTCGCGATGATGGGATAGTTTACTTGAATATCGTAACGATAATTGTTATCACATTTACAATCGCGCCTTTTTTAGTGCTTCCTGTAATTTTGGCGGCCAGCCAATCAGCAAAGAGCATAGAGCAGGGTGAGCTGGTTGTACAACGTCATGATCTGGCGGTGTATGGATCTCATTGGCTGCAAAAATCACATGACCGCCTCAGTTTTATGGTTATGCAATCCTACATGTTCCTAGATCAGCATCATTCTTGTCACTGTGATGCTCACTACAGAGAGCAACATATCCTGGACCGCCTGTCCTAATGACTTTGTCACACTCAGAGAGGCGAGTCTACTTATTATACAAAGCGCATTACCATGTATTTATTTGTGAAAGCTTAGGATATAGTTTAGATTAGAGAGAAATTTAAGTCTATTTAGGATAGATAGAGACTTGTAAAGAAAATCTAAGATGAGCTTGTGTATCAGGAGAAACCGAGGGGGGTGGTGGCATGGAGGGGGGGTATTCTCAGATAAAGGAGTTTGATGATTGTGCAGTCCTAGGTCCTCCTGTCCCAGAACTCTAAACAAGGAAATAGCAATTATTTTTAAACCACTTGTGGTGGGTCACCTTAGAGTGAAATTGTACCCCCGATTTGTTTTTATTGCATTTCTATCTTGTATCTATGTCGTTCCAAGTTTATTGCGGATAACTCCCTTGTACGCAATTGTGTTAAATTATAATGTTATCGTAACTCGCTGCCTGTTTCAATAGTGCCAAAACCGCCATATGTAATCCATAATAACCTTTAATATACTTTCTATTTCACTCAGTGCATTCTCAGTACATTGTGTCGCAAATAGTGCACTATGTACAATAAATAGGGGGTTTTACAGATATTTTCATAGTAACGTTTACTGCCAGCCCTTTAGTCCAGTTGTTCCAAAACCGCCATATGTTAACCATATAACTTTTGAATAGTTTTTATTTCACTCAGTACAACTCAGTTTGGCGTCAAATCGTGCCACATGCACGCAATATACTGGTTTACAGATATTTTATAGTAATTGGTGCTTATACAAGTTAGGCGATGTTAAAAACACCATATCTCATCGATCTAACTTTTCTATAGCTTGAGGTATATTGCACTCTGCTGCTGTCAGTTTATATTATGTCCGCATAAATAGCCCCCTGTACGCAAATTGGGGATTATACACATATCTTTATAGTAATGTCCCCTGGTTGAATCAGTGGTGCTAAAACCATAACATAAATCTAAGTCCAAATAACTTTTAAACAGTTCTATTTCACGTTCGTGTGACTCAGTTTGGCGTAATCATTCACTAAGTTTCATAAGTTTTCATAGCTTTTATAGCTTGTTTACGCCGGGCCGAAAAAGACAAGACGTCACCATCCAGTTCAGCCAGTGTCATCCACAGGGTCGACGTGCCCTGTGAATCTCAGTCAATACGAAACAGTTGTAGCCTCTGTCGCCTAATGCTGTGTTCTTCAAGTAAGTATTGAATTGCAGCCATGCATTTCCTCCATCGGTATATTACCTCCTACGTCCTCCCCCCAAGTCATGGTCCCACGAATGTCGTCATCAATAACATTGATAGGACGAATGGCCGTCAATATCGTCATCCCTGGATCGATAGTCGATATCGTCCAATTATCAATGGCCTAAATCCGAGATAGATAGATAATGTGCCGTATGACCAATAAAGTCTCTATGGGGGAGCAGGATACAACGGCCCTTCATTCTAACACCCAAACTAGGGCTTGGAGTAAGCTGGAATTAACATCCACAACAAGTATAATGGAATACTAACCCCATCGTTAGTCTACCATCTTTAGGCAACACACTTAGGGTTATAAGAAGTCACAGAAAAAAACTCACACAAGAGACTAGTTCACTATCTCCCTGTCTTGGTACCACAGCATGACACCTTAAACCTGCTGAAGCCCCCAAGATTTAAAAAGTTGCCTGTAAAAAGGAGTCCATTATACAACAACCATGTTATAGTTAACTTGGACAATATGTGACTATACCTGTCCATGGTGCACACAGCGCATGACCCATATACCTGTCCTAGACCCACAGAATAAAATTGCCGGAAAAAAGGAAGTCTTATTCAAAACCAGCCTTTATAGTTAACTGGAGCATTTGACTATACCTGGTCCTGTTCCACAGCATGAGCCCCTAAACCTGTCGAAGACCCCAATTAAAAAGTAGCCTGGAAAAAGGGAGTCTTTCAAGCTCACCATTTTAGTTTCACTCGGACATTGACATAAACCTGTCCTGGTACCACAGCATTGAGCCCCAAACCTCATGAACCCCCACTATTTAAAAGTGCCCGTGAAAAAAGTATTTCCTATTCAACCACGCATTTTAGTTTTCACGAACATCTGACTATACCGGCCTGTACCAGAACAGCAGAGACCCGTAAACCTGTTTGACCCACAGCTCACAAATAAGTGCACTATGCTATTTTGTACGAGTGACTGTCAATTAGGAATATTTTTTGTACTGACATTTTTTTACAGAATTTATTTAGGAAGTTTTAATTTAATAATTTCCATTATTACATTTTGCTTTTTTTCAAGTGTGATAACGATACCCACATAAACACCCCACCCTGCAGATTTTAAAGTATTTTACACGTTTGTAGATGTGTTAAATTTCGTTTGCACATCCCCATAAGAAATACAAATGATCCTAATCATTCCCCAAAACACTTTCTTATTTGAAGAAGACATTTTGCCTCCTGTCTTCGGAGAGTGATTCAGCCAATCAATTCATTGGTTTCATTTTTCCCAAATTCCCTTCACTGTCAGTGATTAGGGACAGACTCCCTGGAGATCAAATGGGGCCCCCCATAGGACTCCACCCCCCAGAAAAAAAAAAGCCCCAAAATTGTGCAATTTGGCCAGCCCGGGACCTCTTTTTGACACAATATACACTGAAAATTTAATCCCTTTTAAAAACATAATTTTTTACTAGACTACTAAAATTAAAACAATGTAAACCCTATATAAAACCACAAAACATACCAGATGAACAGCATACTGTGTACATCCGTCAGTGAGTATTCGCCCCGAAAAGGGGGCGGCCCCGCTTTATGACAGAAAAATATCACTATAGGGTGTAAAAAAAACCTTACACCCCAGCACCCCTTTGGAAGAAAACGAGGATAGTCACATATGCTGTATCATCTAGGTTGTAGTGGTCAAAAGGGGTTTTACTTTGAAAATTTTTAGAAGTCTAGAAAAAGTTATGTTTTTAACAGGGATTAAATTTGCAGTGATTATTGGGTCAAAATCCCTGTTTAATAAATTTGCAGACCCTTTTTGACACTACTTAACCCAAAAAATCCCCTTTTTCAAAACTGTTTTTTTAAAAAATTTTTAAAACTCCCTGTTTGCCCCAACAGTAGACCATGCTACCGTCAGTATCTGTTAACCGGAGGCCAGCTCCAGGGCCAATTACGTGGGTGCGTGAAGCCCAGGCTACGCTGATCTATTAAAAGGGGTTCAGCGCCAGGCCGATTACGGGGGGTGGGGTGAGAGCCCGGGCTGGGGGCCGTCACTATTAACCGGGTAAAAATCCCTTATGACCAGCAACAAAACAGTCGTGCAAAGCAGAGTGCAAAGCGGAAGTGTGGGGTAAGACCTACCCTTCCTCAGTACACAGTCAAGACCGGGTATGCTTCCCCTCCGTATGAGGGGGACCAATTGCATTTGGGAAAATGCGGTTTTGACCCCTGTTCCCCCCGGGTCCCTTTTTTCTTGTTTTCCCAAAACTGTGGGGGAAAATTTTCCCTTGTTTTTGTTCCGTCCATGCCCTACTCCATGTCCTCCGAATAACCACATCGGTCCGCTTCCTGTACCTCCCTTGTACAATTCAGAGGAATTTTTTTACCAGCTTTTTTTGCACAAGTTTTTTGTTTTTTTATTCTAGAAAACACTTTTTTAAAATGGGATGAATCCAACCACGTCTTTGTTTCTCTTTTTTTTTTTTGTATTAAATGGGTTGTCTACTACAGGGATTGCAGCTTTTTAAAAGACTTCAATATTTCCATTAACATGCCCTCCTTTTCTTGTTTTTGACAGCACCTGCCCCTAAATTCAAAACTTTACCGGGCCACCTAAAAATTGTGAAAAAAAAAAATGTCGTTAAAAACCACTTTTTTATAATGGACCGTAGAAAGCTGATTTCACAGCAACATGCTC
Organism: Phyllomedusa bahiana; assembly: GCA_025379985.1. Classification (NCBI taxonomy): domain Eukaryota; kingdom Metazoa; phylum Chordata; class Amphibia; order Anura; family Hylidae; genus Phyllomedusa; species Phyllomedusa bahiana. The sequence goes on along the minus strand of JAODAL010008789.1, from coordinate 10,434 downwards.
CCAAAAATTCAAAACTGACCCTTTCCACTGTTGAAATTGTAAGAACAAAGTTGTTAGAAACCACATTTTTTATAAAGGCCCCTGTAGTATAGCTGCTTTTCCAGCAGCTGCCCCAAAAAAAATTTTTAAAAAAATTTCTAGCCCCTTTTAAAAAAATGTGAGGGAGAAAGCCATAGAACCCACTTTTACGTCCAAAGGACCATGATTATAGCGTATCTCACGGGCCCCCCATGCCCCCAAAAAACCTTTGACAATGCAAAAAAATTCTAAAGATAAAAAGAAAGGGGGAATAAGTTTTTTTCATAAACCTTGTACAATTGGTGTCTTTTACCTCCTCACGAAAAACCAGCAAAAATAAATTTTTTTGGGAACGAGAAAAAAATGCAGTAGAAATTATTTTTTTAAAAAAAAGAGTTTTCAAGGGGGACCATTTCTTTTGAAGAGAATGTAAGTGACCGCATCTAGGGTGACCTCACAATTGGGGCCCCCCAACTCATCAGAACCATGCCTGATTCTCTTGATAAAAAGTCAAACGATCCCATTATTGGGAAACCCGGGATGCATTGTCTGTAATGACTCCCCCCACTGTCAAAGGGTCCGCTCAGAATGACGTGGCTGCTGGGCGGACAAAACCCTATGGGGGGTGAGCGAGCTTAGGCCCCTTCACTATTTGGATACCCAGAAGTCGAGGGTCCGGAACATACAAAAACATGGGGTTTTGAACCACCCATTAGACTTCGCCACAATGCCTGCTGCGGGCTTGGCACTCTACTGCTTCACTTTGCTGAGTTTTTCCACCGGTTTTTTTTGGAAGAATGAAGCAACCCAACAGAGCTCCAGTTATCAATCATAAGGTCTCCAATTCCTGCTTTTTAAACTCTCATTTGGGTGGGTGGAAGGAAATGCTATTTTGCTTTGACGGGGATCGGGGGAGGTGGCCACCCTTAACTGTTTTCATTTGAGGGCCCTTAATGCGAGGATTATTTGGGAAAGGAGCATCCAAGCACCCCTGTGAAGATGGAGCCTTGATTTCCCCAAAACCCCTGGGTCGAGGGGGACTAGCAAACTGATCTTCCTCATCTTCCTCCTCCGCCTCAAATTCGTGCCAACCTGTTTCCAAGGGAGGGACGTCGGTAACTCGGTGTCCCGGAAAACCTCACCCCCCTTTTTCCCCCGTTCCTCCCCACGTTTAAAAAACAGCCCTGACTTGCCCAGTTTATGCCCCCCTGAGAGCTGAGCGCCGCCCCTTTCACTAGCCCGGACCCGAACCCCTGCCTAATAAACCGATAAAAATTTGAAACTGTCGGGCCTTCTGGTTTTTTACAAGAAAGGGTCCGGTCCGCATCTGGTCTGTTCCTCCCCTCGTGGTTTGGACTGATGTTTCAGATGTCCAACGATCGTTCCAGAACAAAACACACAATGCCATGTTACAAGGGGATTGTCCGCATGACCATTTTTTTGGCTTCTTTTAAAACTGGGCAAGGGGGGCGACTCTTTCACCTGCTCCTCCCAGTGGCTCAACCTCCAAGGTCCACACTACTGCTTGCAGGCCCTGTGTACTTCGACTGCGTAATGCATTTCGCTGCGCCACAACGCTGGAGCGTGGAGGGTGGAATTCCAGCGGTTGCCACATAAAAAAGAACGGGTTTTCGGGGGGCCGACGACGCTCAACGAGCCAGGCGGACGTACAGGGTGCGAACGGTGAAGTGTACCAACCCGAGCCTCCTCACAGGCATCCAGACCCGGATAGCACTTTAGAAATTTTGGACGACAAGGGCATGACATGTGCCAGGGAAGGGATGTGCCAGCCTACCGATCCTAAGGCGGCCCGCAATTTCGAAACCTTATCGCACACCACTTGCCTGGCACAAGGTTCTTTAAACCCAGCCAGCGTCGGTCTCGTTGCGAAGAGCCGTCCACACCCTTGACCTGTGTGTGGACGGTCTCCAAGACAGATTAATTTCAAACGGATGGTTTTTATGGGCACGGGGGGGGGGGGGATTCCCCAAGGCCTTTGGGGAAAAAACCCGCACCATCCCTGCGGTTTTTAAAGCGGCGCCGAGCCTGAAGCCACCCCTTACCCCCAAGACATCCCCCACCACCCATGAGCTGTCACAGAGATATACGGCCTTAGCTGTGCTTACTAGTCCTGTGTGGGGAAAATGGACTTTGCAGGAAAAAATTCAGACAACGCGCTTTAAATTTAGATGACACGTGGCGGCCAGGGCAGGGACGGGTTTTCTGGGAAAGAAATGCCCGCCGGCATCTGGTATGGGGGGAGGCAAGGGGCCCTATGTGGGGGAACCCATCGTGTCCACCAGACGAAAAGGGAACATTTTCCCAAGGCCCAAAACCTGGGAATGCCGACACAGGCTTCTGGGTTTGGGATGGTTTGGGTTTAAAATGTTTTTTCTGCCCCAAACCGTAACAGAAGGTGGCTGCTAGACGACCGCTGACGGCATGCAGGTCGTCAAATGGGGGAAGAAGAAGAGGTAGGAAAGGGTCTCTGGGGTACTCGGGCGCTGGGGTGAAGCGGGGGGCTGATCCTTTGATTGACTCTGAAGGGGCAGGCAGCAGAGGAATGCTTGGTCTTGGAAGTGTGGAGGGGGGAGGGGGGTGGAGACAAGGGTGTGACGGGTTTTGATCCCAGGGCCGGGGTGGCCTTTTTTCGCCAATGTCCCCCATTTTTAAATCATGCATTTGCGCATGTGACTAAACATGTTGGTGTGGTTAAAACTTTAGATTCTTCCCTCTACGATGTGTTTAAGGCAAATGCAGCCCATAACTTTTTCTGGGGGAATCTGAGGGTTGATCGAAAAACCCCGGCTTCAGAGACCCCGACCTTTTTTCGGCGTAACAGGATGGGGTTTCCCCTGATCGGCGGGGAATAATTCCCGCGGACTTTTTCGACCGCCCCCCCCTTTTTTAGGTGGCCCCTACGACACTACCCCCACCCCTCTTCCCCCTCATCCACGTGAAGCGCCGAACAAATTCTGCTGAAAAGACCATTTGGATCCGCAATTTCATTTCATCCATCATCATCAGCCATACGTCCCGTCCCCGACTTCTACATCCGGAGCGTGGGTACAAAGCAACAGGACTGCAAAAGGGGTTGCAGACCGCCCGGGTTTGTGGCGACTGACCCCTTCTTCTCCTCCTCTGATGCACACGATTTTGGGGGGCGGACAGACAAAAACATCCCCCTTTTTGGGCCCCTTGATTTTGAAATGCCGTTGCCCCAACGATTGTGTATAAAAAGAAGTCTTCAAAAATGGATTTTCCACAGGTTGGTACACAAGTTACATTTGGGCTGCCTTCGCTTCATGTTGGATGGATGCTGACGATGATGATGACTAGGGATGAGCGATTATAATTGACAAAGTTGAAATCGGCACGGTTTTAGGTTAATCGGAAATTTCCGATCACGCGATCCCCCCTTCTCCTTCGACCTGTTTTGACCTGCACGTCGTACAGCAGCCAGTCTAGCAGATAGCCTTCTGTCTATCAGGTTTGGGAGCAGAAGAAACACCTTAACCCAAATCATCCCAAAGCTAAAACCCTGGATATTGGCAGGCTTTTGGCCTTGGAAATGTTGTCTTTCTGTCTGGTGGAAACAGATGGGTTCCGCCACCAGATGCCGAACAGGTTTTCTTTTCCCGAAAAGCCGTCCCTGCCCTGGCCAGCCACGTGTCATCTAAAATCCCCAGCGCGTTATCTGCATCTGTGTCCGTCAAAGTCCATCTGACCACCGATACATGACTGTAAGCACGGTCAAGGCCGCTATATCTCTGTGACAGCTCACTGGGTGAGCTGGGTGGATGTCTCTGGGCGTGACGGTGGCTCTCAGGCTCGGCGCACGCTCTTCAAAACTGCAGGGATGGTGCAGGGTTTTTTCCCCAAGGTCCACTGGTAGCATCATGTGCCCAGAGACAACAGGCCGTGTTGAAATTAATATGTTTTGGAGACCGTCAACACACAGGTCAGGAGCTGTGGATGGCTCTGTGCAACGAGACGAGTGGAGGCTGGTTGACACTAACCTTGTGCCAGGCTAGGTGGTGTTGCGATAATGCTGGCCGCCCCAAGATCGTTTGGCGGAGCACATCCCTTGCCTGGCACACGTCATGAACCTCGTCATCCAGAAATTTCTAAAGTGCTACCCGGGTCTCAACTGCCTGCTGAGGAAGGCTCGAGGTCTGAGCTCACACTTCCGCCGTTTGCACCCTGCTTCGTCCCGGCTGGCTGCGTTACAGCGTCATCTTGGCCTCCCCGACAACCGTCTCATTGTTTTTAGCATATGAATTTTTTTCTGTGACTTTTATAGCCTAATTGTCTTGCCTAAGATGTAGCACGTATCCAGTTTACTGTTGTGGGTGTTAATTCCAGCTTCTCCTCACCTGTTTGGGTGTAAGAATGAAGCTGTTGTTCCTCTCCCATAGACTTTAATGGTCATCGGCGATAATCAACTATCGTCATGATAATTGCCGATATCGACTCGATAACGATTGTTGACACAATCGCTCATCACTCGTTAAACAATCACTTCATTTTTGCTCTTAAGACCAAAAGAGATACATATTGTCACGGTACGTACCGCGTTCCATTACTTCGCGGCCGCCTCTGCTGTCGGCTTGTTCGTTCCTGACGCCGCTGCTTGCCCGCCTGTGGTTGCTGGGCGGCTTTTCCTTGCTGGTCATGCTGCTCCTCCATCTTGGCTGCTCCCCTATTCCTTGTTGCTCTATAGAGGGCGGTGACCACATCTTCCCTTCCTTTACTCGCACAGTGTGCAGCGGGGTCGGGCTTCCTCTGCCAATCCCCTTCCACCTGTGGGTTTATAAGCCTGCTCCTCTCAACACTCCCTGCCTGATCCTTGTTGTGTCATGTGTTGTATGCTGTGTTTATGTTGTCTGTTGTTGTATTCTGTTGCTGTGTGTTTTCTGATCTTGTTTGTTAGCAGTCTGGTGTGCACATGCTGTCTTATTTGTGTCTTTGTGGTTTCCTCTATATTTGGTTAGTTTCTATGTTGGTCTTCTTGTGTCTGTGTCTTTGTCTAAGTTTCCTTGCCTTGTTCTTTGCCTGTGTTCCTGCCCTGGTCGTGCCTTGGTTCCTTGCCTGAGTTTAGCTTAATTCTCTGCTGGTCTCTGCTTGTTCTTTGTGTTGTTTTCAGTCTGTCTATGTATTGTTCCTTTGCCTTATGTTTAATCCTCCTGTTTGGCATCCGTTTTGTCCTGTCTTTGTTTGTACCTGCACATATCCATATCTAGTCTGCTTTGTCTCTTGTTCTATTGTGTTGATGCCTAGCTTTGGCACTTCTGGCCTGTTGGTTAGCTGCCACTGCTGGGGACTGCTCTAAGGTAGCACCTGGCGGCTGTTGGGGTAAGCCATCCTTACCATCAAAAGCTCTGTGAAGATGCCCGACAGCCGCTTAGTTACGCCCCCTTGGAGCAAGCCTGGCAGTGGTCCAGTGGGTCCACTACCCACTTTACCCGCTCATCTGTTACACATATATAATGAACAGTAGTTTCAATAATTTTACTTACCAGCATCTGTTTATAGTTTTTATAGACAGACATCCCCTCTGGTCTTACATTGGGTCACATGACCTGCACTCTTACCTACCAAAACACACAGGGCAACATGTATGTACGGGGCTGCGCCAGGATTCTGGTGTGCTTTCAGCCCAAAAACTGTCACAGCTTTGTTCTCTAGATGTATGAGCTCCAAGTTAGGAGAAGAGTGAAGAAATCAGGCGATACCTTTTTGAGGCTGAGTATATTTGATGGTGAGCTTTCAACAGTACTAGCTCCCTTCTTCAGACATGATGGTATAACATCTACTACTTTTTAAGGCTAAAAACAGTACAACATTATACTCCAAAATTTTGTGGTACCCGCGGCACTTTGTAATGCGCCTGAAATCGGGGGGTGTTCTGGGGCATGTCATACCACGTCTGTATGATTCTACACATTTATGACTGGAGGACGGCAAAACTGGACGCATTACTGCTGGAACAGGTTGAACCAGGTTAAAGTGGTTTACCTGAGGCTGATTTGTCGTTTGTTTGCTAGAAAGCGCCTAATCTATGACCCGCAGTAGAACAGGTTCATAAATTCAGTTGCACTCTATGCTACTAACGTGCGCAAAACAATTGGAGTCTGGGCACCAAAATACATGCATGTCTCAAAGGAAAACATTTAAAAGATTAACTTTTAGGGCCACAGGTATGAAAACTGTCTAGGTTTAAAACTCAATTTGTTGCCAAAAGCAACCAACAGAGCGCCCCTCTCATTCATATATGCTCCTGGAAAAATAGTTGCTATGGGGAAAAAAGGGGGAGTTTTAGGGCCTAGACAGGTTCCTACATGTGGCCCTTGGGTTCACAAGGCAAATACCACTTGTTTTGGCTAAGGAGAGTGCAAGTCAATTGCCCAAAAACAGAGACCCAACATGGTGATGAGTAAAATATACACCAGGGAAAAGAAAAAAATTATCCTCTCTTAAAAAAGCGGGGAAACCCCCAAACCGTAAAAAAACCAAACTGGGGAGGCCCAGCGTTACAAGAAAGCTAAAAAAAGTGTATAAATCAAAAAAAGAAGACCAGCTGATGATTCAGAAATATAGCCCCAGACAGATAGTAAAAGGGTGCACATTGGGGGAGATTCCCAAAAGCGGGTTTCAACCAGTACAAGACTACAGTATAACGACCAAAAACTTCCTAAACCTTCCCTAGTTTTGCCCTAAGCTGTCCCATATTCCTGAAAAGCCCCAAACTATTCCTCAAAATGTTCCAAAAATTTTAAAATGACCCTAAAAAAAAACTCCGGGGGCCCCAAGAGATTCCCTGGGGAGAAAAAACGGGAACTGCACAAACCCCTTCTGTATATACAAGGATTAAAAAAACCTAAATTGACCAAAAAAGAAAATAGACGAGAAACAACAATATCCCCAAAACCGACACAACTAGATTAAAACAATAAGGTAAGGGACACAAAACAAGCCCCACGTGTGGCCAGGGAGCTGTCATGCATAGACCTGAGAAGTTTCCCAGAACCCACTCCAAAAACAAACACAGGCAAAAGAAAAACCAACACGACCCTGCTAGCCTAAAAGTAGGAGAGGTTTAAAAGGGGTTTTTTTTGCATCTTAAATGCATTTCCATCAGTCTACAGAAAAAAAAATGAATGACCCTTTAAAAAATTTACTTTTTTTAAATGGTTTTGGGAACCTCGAACTGGCATTTCTTAGTTAGAACCTTATCAGAGCCCTTTTGCCCAGTGGTTAGGTTGGGTATTGTTTGGGGTTTTTAAGGGGGTTGTCCCAAACCCGGGATGCATATTATAAAATAAAAAGTCCCCTAGATTCAGGTTTCTTCCCGGAACGACCCCCATATGAGTCATGGCCCCCATTTTATGCCACATTTTCAGCTGTTTTCCGGGGGTGGCAACTTGGACCGGTAATGGGCATTTATGCAAAAATCCCCAAAATTTAAATTGTCTGTAATTTGAAAACCCGAGGGACACAGTAGACATTTTTTGACAATAAGTGACTAAACATTTATCAAACCTACAATTAAAAAAAGTGCTTAATTTATTGCCACATAATGTATTTTAATTTTTTAAAAAATAATATAATAAAGTAAACTTCTTTAATGGGGCAAAAATTTCCCCAGCACTTTTCAAATTCAAGGGTAAATACAGACATTCACATTAAAAATATTACAAATGAGAAAAGTGTGAGGGCCCTGCCGTGAGAGCTTACAACTTTTGGGGGGGATGGGGGGAAAAAATACGGAAGAAGTGCCAAATTTTCAATGGGGGCCCCGTTTTAAATAGGGGTGGGGTTACATGAAAAATGGATGAAACCGCCACCCGAAAGTACATCTAAACAGAAAGTGCCTGTGAGTGCCCTAGTGTAGGGAGTGACAATGTGTGTATCTTAGGGATTTGTGGGCCAACGAGAAGATGTTTTCCCGGGGCCCAAAAAATTGGGTTTTTAATGTGCCTGATCGCCCCGGGGAGCAATTACAGAGAATTTGGGCGCACGGGTTAAAACTTGGGGACGGGCATGGGGGGTTCGGATGTGATGAGTGTAACCTGTACAGCAGAGCGGAGAGGCGGGCGGGTGGGTAAAGGGATAGGGAGGGGTTGGGGGGGGGGGTGGAGACAGGGAGAGGGGGATTAATTTTTAAACTTATTTAGAAACTTAAGGGGAAAAAGTAGGAAGAAGAAAAGGGTCTGGGTGCTGCATTCAGGGGCAGATTTAAAAGGGGGGAAATTTCAGAGGGGGAGACCCATTTCAGGGAGTTGCGTATCAAGACAAGAAAAATAAGGGCCACAATTAGAGTTTGACTTGTTTCCACAGTGAGAAACATCTGGAGATGTTCTTGAGGTGCAGGTGACAGGAGCGGGCAAGGGATTGGATATATGGGGTGAAGGTCAGATCAGAATCTAATATGACCCCCAGACAGCGGGCCTGCTGCCTAGGAGAAATGGTGGTACCACATACAGAAACAGAAATAGCAGGGGGGAAGGGGGGGGGGGGGTTGGTTAGTAGATGGCGGAAAGACAAGAAGTTCAGTTTTAGTTTAGTTTCAGATGGAGAGAGGACATGATGTCAGAGACAGCGGACAGACAGTCACTGGTGTTTTGTAGGAGAGTAGGACTGATGTCACGAGAGGAGGTGTATAATTGGATGTCATCAGCATAGAGATGGTACTGGAAGCCAAACCTGCTGATGGTTTGTCCAATGGGGCTGTGTATAATGAGAAGAGGAGAGGAACTAGAACTGATCCCTGAGGAACTGATGGTATGTAGTGTGATGAGCCCAAACTACTAGGTGGTCTTATGTAGATCTTATGATCTTAAGCCACCCAGAACATGTCACCCATACCCTGGATATCTTCACAGGTATCTCTAGCCCTTTAATGGACAAATTTATGGATAGATGTTGGCCCACTTGTTAAAACTGTATTATAAAAACATTGGTCTTGTTGTCCATAATAATAAATCAAAGCTCAAGACGCACTGTATTTGCTTTTAGCAAGAACAGAGTTGATATTAGACCCTGACAAAATTGGGCAGATACCAGGACCCATTAGGACTGGGGCCCTAGAACTACCTTGATAAACATGCTGTACAGTTTTCACACTCAAGGGCGGACCCAACATTGGTGCAACCTCTCCACATGCACAGGGCCTGGTAGTTAAGGAAGCTTTTGACACCTTTACCGCAGCTTTCTGTTGTCTCGTAGACTGCAGGAAATCTTCTAAGGTAATTCATTTTATGGCTAATAATTAGTGCTGGATTGTTAGACAGACATAAGTGGGTATTCAATGATAAGATAATAGCAAGGGGCCCATATACTGTACTTGCACAGTGGGTCTTAGCTGTCTGCATCACTGATCATGTTAAGGGTATGGTAGATAGGGGTGCTCACCGGGACTCAGGGTGCCATACAAACTCAGAGCCCGTGCTGGTGAATGAGCCAGTATGGTTAAATGAGGCCAATGGTTTCGTCAAATGTATTGTTTGGCTTCCTTCTTTGTTTAGTTATTCCTTTTTTGTTACACTTGCTATCTGTGTATATTCACCTCTCTTTTTTCTTTGTATTGACCTTCTTTATTCCAGAACTTTTTATTTTTGTTAAACATAAAATTGCACAGAGAACATAAAATAATCTGTAAAGACGTCTTTTATTATGTAAAGAAAAATAGAATAAATTGCCTTCAAAATTACCGCAGACAATAGGGAGGCAGAGCACTCTCTGTACAAAAAGTACAAAGCTCTTCAGGATAGAAAAGAATGAAAGAAGCATCGAAAGCTCCAAACTTCTACAAGCCACAGGGTGTAAATTAATTGCATTCGGCAAAGAGGTTATCTAAAATTGAAACTAAGCGCCTTTTCTCATTCCTTCACATTGCAGCTTTAGTAAATATTTCTCGTACTTTCCATCAGTTTAAAATGACTTTGACTCTATAGATTGTAATAGAACAAATACCGCAGGCTGGTTCTTCCTAACCATTAAATATCATTAGCAAATGGAGAGGGTATGGTTAAAGGCAAGGAACAGAACAGGAGTAGAAAATAATCCATAACTTCTTTTTTGTGGCTAATTTATTTTTATTTTTTTTAGAAATTCTGTAAACCAAACATTTAACCAGTTGATGAACATGTAGGGTCTGACGGCCGAGTAGCTGAGTGTGAACAAAGCCCCAACTGCACATGGCCACAGCATGAGTTTGCCTGTGAAACAGTAATATCATGTCCAAGCTAGAGACCCACAAGCAGCTACCAAACTTTCAGACCCTACCATAAATAGATGATGTAGGACCTCATGTTTTACACTGGCACCAATGTCAGTATATGTATATATTATAAGAGTTTTCCAGTTTCAATACATACATCTTTATCATTGTATCTTAGAAAAAAATCATAACTT